>JAVCKT010027590.1:10449-28789 GCA_032273925.1 Rhynchotus rufescens | reverse complement strand
CAATCTTTCCCAAAGACAGATAGTCAGACTCATGAATGAACACCTGAAGAGTCTAAGGATTACTATCAAGTTCCCTTCCAAGAACCTGGCCCATTACTTGGGCCTTGTCTTGCCTACAGTGATAGCTTCTAACTAGACTATAAATTAAGAAACTGGTAGTAGGCATGGTCTCTTTTGTTGATGAGTTGAACTGTGTCTTGTGTATATTGTAGTAATGAAAGGCTTCACATTCTGGTAGGCCACCTCTCCTCCTCAATGTCAAACAGTTTCTAGTTTGTTTTGTTTTCTAAGTAATGGATTCTTGCTTTCTTTCGCAGCATTAAACACCTTTTATAGACCGAGGATATCAGGCAGGATGGGCTGGAGCTCCAATCTACTGTCTTAGGTACCTAAATCTTTCACCAGATTTGGCATCAGGAGTACATTTTTCCTCATATGGTATTGGCAGGGATGATGTGTGTTTTGGAGGCAGCGGGGGCTTCCTTACTGAAGAGTAAATGCATTATTTCCTGGTACCATCTGAGCAAGTGAAATAACAAACATACCCAGGAAACTGTCAGTGTTCTTGATTTTTCCCACTTCCTTCTTGTGGCACTACATAGTCCCATAAGACTCTTCAAGAATCTTTTTCTCTGTGGTGGGCTGGCGGCTTGTGGTACATGGGCACATGTGGAATGCATGTGCTAGGCAGCCTTGTAGGGTTGCTCAAGATAGCAGGAGTCTGTTCTCAGTATCCCAGTTTGTGGGATAGTCTGAGATTCCTACATGGTCATGTGTATATTTAAAAACACAAATGCAAGACAGAAAAAGACCAGATCTCTGTACCAAAACCAAACATTTCACTGTGTGCCTCCCCTCTTGGGGAGAGGATGAGAAAACAAACAGGGTATAAAAGACACAAACCATGCTACTTTATCCACTAATGACAATTACGAACTTCTGGTGATCTATCTGTAAGACACTTCAAAGCACTGGAATAAAATATGGCAAAGTAATACAAGCAAGTAGAGATTTCTCTATATAATGCCATAATTATTTTTAGAATGCTAAGCATGATTTCCTTTCACATTATGTAAAGAGGAAAACCCAAAGGTAAATATAGTTATTAATATTCGAAGTGTGTGTTTATTTGAAATGTGCTATTTACTGAACTTTTACACTAGGAACAAGTGTACTTAAAGCCACTTAATGTGAAGTGTTACTAACTGCTGAAGATCTCTTCACTTTATGTTTGTAGTGTCCTGAGTGGTTTGCAAGTCAATTAAACACTGATGAAACAGAGATAAATGCTTCCTATTGAGAAATGTCACATCATTCTTTCTGCTTCATTTCACTGTGCCATTTAATGCACTGAAAAGCATTTGAGCGACACAGCACTAGCCTTAATATCATAACATAGGCCATATAACATGCTGAGTCTTGTGCAGATGGCTAAACAGTATTGTGATTACATAAACTTGCCCAGAGAACACAGAGAAGTGGCCGTGTATTTACTTTTGGGGCAAACTAGTATGCAGTCTGTGTCTTGATAAATGGATTTTCCCTTGTGAGTTATTCTGTAACCGGCAGCATGCAGGCATATACAGTTTAACACCCAGTAGCTCTCCCTTCCTTAAAAATCAAAATGTCTGGCAACCAGCATTGTCAGGATCCTTTTAGGACTGGGTTTCCTCTTGCTTTCTACAAATAGGAATGCTAGCAAACTCTCTCACTTCACTCAATACATCACTCACTTTATTCAGAAAAATAGATATAATACTGGACATTCAAAACTGCTTCAAGAATTACAGTTCAGTTAATGATTTTTTTTAATAGCTATAAGGAAATAAAATACAGAAATGCAGAAATTTGTACTTATTGCTGATTCTCTTTAAGAAGAGCTCAAGAGGTCTTCTTTCTTAAAGGCAATGGAATTACAATGGAAGCAAAAGAATGCCTAGCGAGCAGAGAAACCGTATGTCCTTATTTTAATATGATTTGGATTGGGAATACTTGAAAGCTTCCAAGATTTTATTTCATTGTTTGGACGCTCTGCTATTGTGGCCAGTATGTTATTTGATAACAGCAAAATCTATGTTCAAAATTAACTCTGAATGCATTGCTATACTGAGTACTGATTTAGTAAAGAATAAATATCGGAAAAAATATCCTGACAGACAAACACTGAAGAAAGAAAAGTTGAAAGCTGAATGAGTTTAGAAACTCTCAGATCTAGTCTTGCACTCTGAGTAAATGTTGGTGACATATGATTCATACTCCATGATAAATTAATGCAGCACCTCGAAATAGAAAACAAACAAACAAACAAAAACCAAACAATAAAAAAAAATAGCCTTCAATTCTCAGAAAAATGCATGCATTACTGTTGAATCAGAGCTTGGCAACACTACCACTGGCACGCATGAAAGTATCCTTTCGTCTTCTGTGCAGATATTTTTGGAACTGTGTTTGGAAAGTACCCTTCAGCTTGAAGCTGCATCAAGCTAAGGGGTGCTAGCTAGCCTATATGGATGAATATAACGAATAAAACTCGCTGCATTTCCAAAGCAGTGACAATCTTTCCTCTGTTCCCATTGCCAGTCTATGTTGCTTAAGTATCCTTCCCACCATGACTGAGCAGTGCTTCCAATAGTAGGTATATTAGGTGAGAGTCCCTCTTTTCCATCCATGCCTTTGTTCACAGAATTCTATTTAATCTTGACTATTTTTATACATTCATGGCCTTTTTTTCATGTTACAAAAGTAGAAAGAAAATTGGAATAAGGAAATTGTAGTTGAAAAGTCATGAAGATTTCACTTTTTGAACCTGGGCAAGAAACAAGACGTGAAAAGCAAGTCTTCTTATATGTTTCTTCTCACCCTCCTGTATACATGGAAAAGTCCTTAAGGTTACAAGACATGACAATCTGTTTGATGATAAAAATGCTTTGTCAACAACAGGGCCAAGTATATAAATATATAATGTATCATCTCCCTTTCTTTCTGTCTATGTATTATATTCTTGATGGTCTAAGTATAATAAACTCCCCAAACTCACAGCTTATTTCAGGATTGAATGTAAAGTTAAATGAAAACATATTTTACTTGGAAAAAGAAAACAGAACCTACCACAGTGTTTGCAACTGAAATACTTCAGCCTTGGAGTCCGTTCTCTGGACAGAGAACAAGCTCAATGAGCCCTCACTAGCTGGGACTCTCTGGCTGCATGTCCTTGCATCTGAGGCGCTTTGGACAAATGGGACTAGCCCATATGCCTCTCTGCAGACCCTTCTCAGGAGAGTGCAAAACCAGGTGCATTCTTATTTCCTCTTCTTAGGGACCTTGGACATGACCTGTCCAGGCTCAGTCTGACTCATCTTGAGCAGGAAGGGTGGAGACTTTTCTCTCCCAGAAATACCAATCCCTGGTGGTTAGAGGACTCTTCTGGGATACAGGAATTGTGCAGTTGAGCCTTCCAAGGCTAAAGATACAATCCAGATTTCCCACTTCCTGGATGAAGGAGCACAAGGTGGGCATGTGCCTTCTTTATCCAAGTTTGAGGGCATAAAATTCCTATCTTGATTAGCAAGTAGGTAAAGAAGTTTGAGGCTCTGAAGCCCAGCCTTGCAAAAGGGCTGACAACCAAATAAGAGAAGAATATTTCTGACACCTCTTCAGCACTTCCTAGAGTTTAAGGCACCCTGTCCTGCCAAATGCTTGGTCACTGTTAGGTGTGTGCCTCTCTCCCTGCAGCCTCACAGAAGCACAGCAACCTTACCCAAAAGTGAAGCTCACAGATGAGGGGCACTGCACTGCGCAATACTTCAAATGCCACCTTGACCTTAACACTGTTCTTCTTAAATAATAGGTGCTTAGCATGGACATGAGCCAGCCACTTGACCATAAACAGTGGAACAATGTTCCACATCCTTGTTCTGTAGTGGACAACACATACCATTAAGTGCTGAAGGTCAGTGGGAGGTCACCTAAGAGGCTGTAGACTCAATATGGAGGCATATGGCTTAGCACTCGAGAAGGAGATTCTTAGTTCTTCAGTAACCCAAAGCCTATGGGAATCAAAGAAATCCCTGCTATTCTACCTGAAAAAAACAACTCCATTAGCCTCCTGAAAAAATGAACTGCTTATTCCAGCACAGTACAGCTATTCAAGAGCAATATTAAGTCTGCACACTGCTAAAATTTTATGACCTATTGTTGGGAAGATTATTGGGAAATCAGAAGAAGTTATTTAAAAATATTTGAGGTGGAAACACTAAATTCTTTCCAAACATGGAGATGAATACATATTAAGGGAAATTATCAGAGATCTTAGGTAAAACTATCAAGTATGATAAAATCCTGAGATAAGGCAGCACCTCTCAGGAATTTTACAAAGTACTTGGAGTTTTGCTTGGAAAAAAAATGTATGAAACAAAACGAAAGCCAACTGATATGGTCATAACCAGAATGCTGCAACCAGCCACTCCTCGGGCAGTGTATCAGGCTGAAACTAGTAAGTCCAGACTCATTGACCACAGAGTGTATGATATGAGCGAACAATACATGGCATGATTTGCCCCTTCATATTTTAAATCCCATTTAGCTTAACATTTTAAATTGCTGCTATGGTGCTATCACTACTTTAAATACATCTTTCCCAGTTCCTTATGTGTGTTGCCCAGCAAGTTACTCTTGAGGCTAGTGGAAGGCAGGAAGTTAGGTGCTGTTATTTTTTTCCATGTGTATGTAAAGCATTATAGACTAAACTAGCGGGGTCAACAATAGGAGAAATTAAAACAGTTCTAAAATTGAACTAGACAAGAGGAAACAATTATAGAGCTGCTATTTGGAGGAAACAAGCACTGGGTGGTTCGATCGCTAACACAATGAAGGAGACAGCCCACGATGGTGCCTCTAAACCCTTCCTGGTCTGGTATTCTCAAACTGTCTAGTGTTGTTTACTTGCCTGGAACGATGCCACAGACACATCCTGATAGGTTAGAAATGATCCCCTGCAATTTCCATGAGAAATAGGAAGTGGGCAGAGAGGGCAGAAGCAAGTGACGTCTGCTAGTTTGAGGAGTGAGTAATTGCGTGTTCCTTAGCCATTTGAGGCAACGCCTTTGGTCAGAAAATAACTCCAGAAGATATCATGGGCTGGAATGAGCATCATCAGATAACCATCCTGGTTTCTCAAGTCTGCCATTAAATTATCAAGGTATTTGGTTGTATTCCTGCTGTCATATTCCCAAATCAAAAAAGTGGCACCAAATAGTGAAATAAACAGAGAAACAGCCTTCTGATGGATGCGTTGACCAGAAACTCAGAGGACTTGGCCTTTCTTCTGTCCTGTGGCACAGACTCACATTGTATCCTTGTACTGGCAACATAATTTTTATGTCCCAGCTTTGCCCAAGTGATTCTCATTACTTATTTTCTCCCAGCCCTTTGAATGACCTGTTTCAATTGCCAGGGGTTTGCACTAGGATCTGTCTCACACCAAGTGAATGTACTATGTGTTGCATAGCAATACCATTTTTCAGACTTCTATATTAATAATGAAGACGGACTCCTGCATTATTCTGCCTTATTTTTAGTTAATAAATTTATCTATAAAACCACAGCTATGTACCATATTCATTATTCCATTTCTAATGGTGGTGATTAGCGAGGCTGTCTGATTTCTTACTAAAGGTTAGTGATTCATTAAAAAAAAAAAGTTTGTCGTTTGTCAAAGACCAGAAACATCAGAAATGGAAGACACCAAGAGCTTGAGTAATATTGTGCAAATATCCACTAATCAAACAAGACAAAGAAAAGAGAGCTCTGCAGTGCTGTTCCTTTGCCCTCACAAAGTTTCAGGTAAGTAAAGATATATGAGCAACTTCTAATAAAAAAAATGAATAAAAAATAATGAAATGCTCTTCTCTGAAAGAGTTGTGGAAGGCATCCTGGACAGATAATCTTGTCTGTCAGGTTTTATCATGTGGGGTGAGAGTAGTGGGATTTTTTTCTGAATCCAGAAAACAATGCAGACCACAAGCAAGGCAAGTCGTCAGCTTGCCACATATCCTCTTTTTTCTTTCTTTTTTTTTTTTTTTTTTCTGCAAGCATTTTAATTGGAGCTGCAAAAAAATGAAAAATCTTGCCTGATAAGCGTCCTTTTCTGCTTTAAAAGTACAACTGAACACATCTGTCTGGCAAGCCTATGCAAAAGCTCATTGAAACAAACAGTAGGAATGATATCTGAAGGTAAAAGAGTATAGAAAGCAGGTGGAGAAAATAAAAGTAGATTATTATCTCACTAATATTTGTTCTGTTACTGCACCCATCCTGCTGTCATTTCTCAGCGAGCTGCAGACCAGCTGGCGGCTACAGCGCAAGCGCATGGTGCCACTCCTGCAAAGTGAAGAGGATGGTGAAGGCTTGGTGCCAGTCAGACTAGAGGGCTGTTACAGGCCAAGGAAAAGTGCAGGCTAGGGGCAAGGCAACGTAGAGGATAGCAAGGCACGTGATCCTCCCTTTTCAGCAGAGCAAAATCCTGTCGTTGATGCAAGAGTGCTGCTCTGTGTGTGCCAGAAAAGTGTTTGCTCTTTCAGGACTTCATTACCTTACAGCACTAGTTCAGCTGCTATTACTGCTCCTGCTGTTGAAAAGCGATCTCGCGCAATGCACGTGTCCCGCAGCACACACAACACCTGCAGGCCCTTCTTTAATAACTGAGAACTCAATGTACTATTTAAATACAGGTTGGCAGCGAGGGTGGTGCAGAGCTACACTGTCCCCGGGGCAAGCGGGGAGAATTATGCAGGAGAGCTGGAATTCGTCCACAGCTCCCGCGGTGAGGGGCGGAGGGTGCAGGGACAGCATCCGCAGCAACATCCCTCCAGGGCATCCCCCTCACTCCCGCTGCACCCCGCTTTCCACGCAGAAGACTACGGTGCAATGGGCCTGCTGCCTCTCTGCTCCTGCTCTCCTCTGGCTTCTTCTAGCCAGTACCCTCAGTATTTTTACCTCTCCCACCCTCCTTCTTTTTCCTTCTTCTTCTTTCCTCTGCCACCTATTTTCTCTTCTGATCTCTCTCTCTTCCTTGTCTTTCCATGTGGCTATTTGCCCCCTAATTAAATCCCCTCCCAGGAATTAAATTCCTACCACAGTAAACCACTACCTCATCTGCTTTCATGTTTTGTTTTCCCTTACTCCATCTCTAGCTTGATTACATGCACTAAATAATCTGCTGAGGTGGGGAAGGCCCATGAGTTTAGGTTTCTACAGCATCTAACTCTTTACTCCCTTGTCTTTCACTCTCTAATCCCCTAATTGGCCCTAAGGCCCCGAGTCTAACAAACATAAATACAATTGCATGTGGCTTTGACGCACAATCAATCTCATGCAATGAGACACCCCACAGAGGATACCTATAGGCCATGCTTCATTTTTAACTGTTTTCTTTCCTCCTCGCTGCTCCTGTTTCCATTGTGTCTCTGTGTTTGTTTGTCTCCTCTGCCCCATTTTTCATGCAGGACCTCTCTCTGCTTCACCCCACCCTTGCAGCCTCACCTCGGAGGAATGCAAACCAAATAACCATTCAAGGCTGATGAACTTTAAAACCCATGACATTCAAGTGGGTTGGAAATTAGACAAAACAATTTCACCCATCCCTTGTTTAGGGCCCTGACAAACAGCTTGCTGCAGCTCTCAGGTTAATGTGCAGGAGGATGTGCTGCTGCATGTCTCCCTTTCATAAGGGAATTGCTGGAATGTGGCCCTGTATCAAAGAGCCTGTTGTAACATGGTTTGTTAGAAGGACACCCTGGATCCCCCACATGCATCTCTCATACAGTTCTTTTCAGCTCATCACCTTTGATAGCGAGAACATGCAAATGGCAGGATGAGTCTTGTTGATTGCCTAAGTAGTATGAATTTTTAGAGTAGTGAAGAGACTAGTCAGCAAATCTGCTTGGCCCAAGTTGAAGATCTCTTCCAAAGAGTTGAATAGAGTTTTGTTTTCTTGAAAAGGAAAGGAGATTGAAACAAGTCCTGTATTTTATTTCTTGCTTTTTATAAACCGTTCCTTAAGGCTGCTGAAGAAAGGCATGTGCAAGCCTTTATTTTCTTCCAGAAATCACATCCAAGATGGGTCAAAAACGTATCCAATTTTCTTAAGGAATGTAACTTCCGCAGGTGGCTGCACTCCACGTGCCCGGGCTCCAGGTGCCTGGGAAGTGGTGGTGAGTCCTGGCGCCGGAGCAGCCTCTGCCCATGCCCATGGCCACGGCAAGCCCTGCATTGGGAGGACACGGGGACTCCATTCCAGCAGATGGGAAGCACGCGCCCCAGCACTCGGATGCTGCACGCATGGGCAACAAGGGCCGATTTTTGTATTTCTTGTTTACTCAGCTTGCTCGCTCTCTCTTTCCACACACAAAAACAAGCTTGCAATTAGCACAATAACAAAACTGGAGTTGAATTTCTTTTCTGGAAAACCATGAATATCAATTCTTTTTTTCTTTTTTGGCTTTCACAGGGCAGAGCTATTCTTTTTACAGGAAAAGGCTTAGATTATTTCTTGAAAATGAGCTAACAAAGTGAAAATGAAATATTTGAAAATACAAGGGAAAGAAAATGTCTGAGTCCAGATTCCATCTGATCTCTAGGGTCATAAATCTAATTTTCCATGCAATTAGTTTCAAATCATGATAAGTGACAGATGCTTTCATTTACTTGGCTGACTTGGGACAACATTCTCTTTTTTTTTTTTTTCCCCCCTAAAGCCCTCAAAGCCTGATCCAAAATCTACTAAAGCCAGTGGAAAGACTCCCACTGTCTTCAAATGGGCTTTGGATCAGGCCCTAATTAGCCTCAAGCAAACCAATAAATTCAAATACTTAAACTGTTGTATAGTAAGTCTCAGACCGTACTTTGTTTTCATTCTAAATTTACTAGAAAAACTACAAAGTTTACTTCTCTCTATTTAGGAGAATTTAAATAAATTAGGTTGTGTGAGGAACTCCAGCAAGTAAAAATCCTGCCCTGGGAACACTAAACCTGCATCCTGTTAAGAAAGAATAGGAAAAGTGTATATTCCTTACACAGACACAATGTACTTTTCAAACATACCAAAAGGCATACCCAGAAATCATCCTCCAGCATGGCTTTGCATTCACTAAGCATAATCTGCTGTGTGCCTATCTATACCATATGCTTATCTATACCATTGCTGCAGGCATACACAATATATAAAAAAGTGTTTGCATATACAGAGATGCATATCAAATAATTTTTTTTACTGAAGAAAATAAACTACACTAGCTGAAGGATATTTTTACTGATATAATTATATCTCCATTAGAGCTTTTCTGGCATAACAATGTGCTTTAGGTGGATTTTTCACACTTCATAGCTGGCAAGACTTTTTAAGAGTTATTAAGTTGTAGCCTGGATAACATTTTAGTTGGCAGGGTGTGAGCATCTTGACTTGCTCTGCACTAATGTGATACAGTAGAATTTAGCACACTGGAGAAAGTACTAACTCATTAGAATGAGCACACTGGAGAAAGTACTAAATCAAAATCCTGAATCCAGAATGGACCCAATGCCAATTGTATTGTTTTATAAAGGCTAAACCATTCTGGAAAGGTACACAAACATGGGCAGACAGTTGCTTTTTCAGTTTTTTGTATTTAGAACAGACTGTACACTTGCTCACTCCAGTCCAAAAGTCAGGTAGTCACATTATTATTGCCTTATATTCCTCCACCAACACAGTTTATTAGCCTGATAGCAGAGTTACATGGCCTTCCAAGTGGATTAGCTAGTTGAGAAAGGAACCGTGCAGGACTCTGTTGTATTGCTGTGGTGGGTGGGATTCTTGGTCCAAAATTAGATGCATACAGTGTGCATCTAATGCACACAGTGTACAGGTGTCTTAGTTTTTCAGATTCTTTTTAGAAGCACTGAAGAGACACTGGGGTTCAACTCATCTCACTCATTAGGTACACACCTAAAATAGTCCAGCAGAATTATGTGTGCAGGAGTCTAAACTTAGGTGAGGTAATTTCCAGTCACCTTCACAAGTGGTTGCAGCTTGCACTTGATGATATACAGAAGTCAAATCGGTTTAAGTAAAAGTAAGATGCTATACCATGTCAATGGAATGAATGTAAGATGCAGTCATAACCATGATGTGAAGTGGAAATATGTGACTCTGAAGGATAAATCCTAATATTATCAAAGACACTGCTGCAAATTTCTGTTTGGAGACAGATGGAATCATTTATGTTGTCTAGTAAAGTATTTGCTATGTGTCTCTACTCTGCTAATACATTGGATGCTGCTGGAAGAGCAAACAGGAAGGCAAAGCAAGGCTTTCCTAGATAAGAGTATCATCTCAACAAAACCTGAAAAACAATGAGGGAGATCAAATGGGCTAAGCAGCTTTTAGAAGACGCTGTCTGTGAAGAGAGAGAGGTAGATTTTGAATACAGACAAGATCATCAGGCAAGACTTAGTGATCTGAGTGGGCCAGTGAAAACGTGGTTTCCATGAGGATATTCATGGGGAAGGTGGCTAGGCAGCTGGCAGGCTTGCAGATAGTTGTCTCGTTTTGAGATAAGGCTTTTGGATTTCTTTTCTATCCCTTGCTCTAAATACTTTATTTGGTTGCTGTCGCCATTGTGCTGAGTGGAGATAACAGTGCTGGGCCTGCATGTGAATGCAGATGATGGACATGATAGTAGCCGTTAACGACTGAAGATGAAAATTACATTACATTCGAATGGCAGGCTAGAGATCCTCTGTCCCTCTACATAGGGTAGGACAGCACAATGCAGAGCCCAAAACACCTTCAGCTAATGAGCCTTGTGGTGCTGGGACCAGCTCAGCTGCCATGTCCTGAGTACAAGCTCACATGGGTGGTTCATGGATCATCAGCTTGCCAAACACCACACTGGGGCTATACATACATATCTGAGAGTGAGAAGAATGGTTCCCAAAATTCACTTATCTAAGCCTGGTTTACATTTGTTTGTCTTGCGTTTATGTGCTAAAATGGGGTAGACTAAACCAGTGTAGACTGACACTTTATTGAACAAACTGAGGATGTTCGATTGCTTTGAAATTGCAAAAACAAAGTATCTTCCTAGTGATGAAGAGGCTTTAAACACCTAGGCTTCCTCCTTGCTTATAGCTCCATTGCAGTGAAAGATGGCTATGTCAGCATCCAATGTGTCCTGTTTAATCGGATCATTTGCATGAAAATGGCCAGCTCAGCCTTAGATGTTTTTAACCAGTGCTGTCTATCAGCAGCGATCCTACATGAGACACTAATCTTCCAAATGAATAAGCTGATTGCTGTGTCAGACACTTCTCAGAGAGTTTGAAAGGAAAATATTTAAAAAAAAACTGTTCACGCAGCAGAGTTCCATATGTCCAATCCTGTAATTAGCACAACTCTACTGTGAAACACCCTGCTAAGTAAACATATCTGATCTGCAGCAATTTTCATCAGTGTTCAGATGAGTTAACTCAATGCGTCTTTAAGGAATAACTCTAATGAAAGTGAGGTTTATTTTGAAGGAATACTTTTAACAGGTTTCATCTGTATTGAATCAAATAAACAACAACAAAAAGGTATGTTTAGAAGCTGTCAGTTAAAGCCTTGCAGCTTCTGTTGCATATTGGATTTTTATATAAATCTCCATGTTGTGAAGGCACATCTTATTTTCTCTCTACACGGAAAAAAAGGAGATTTTGTGTTTAATCCTTCATACTCACTGATGATCAGATAATCCTAATACTCAGCACATTTCAAATATATTATTTTCTCTCTCAATTTCAAAATTAAACAAATCCCTGTCATTATAAATATGTAGAGGTCAAGGAAGGATATTTAAAACCATTTGAATGAAGTGCAATATTCTACACTCTCTCCTGTCTGGCTTCCTGTGTAAAACCACTATCAGAGCATGTGCATATAAAAGTAATTGAATCTAAATCAACAGCCTGTCTCCACCTGTGATTTATTTCATACACCTGATGATTTTCCAAAATTCCCACAAGATCAGCCTTTCAACAGAAACCACATATTATTTTCCTTCTGAAGAGGGATAACACTAGCAAACACTACTGGCTTTTCAGACTGAGAATGCATAGCAAGAAGTACTCTAAGCAGTAATACATGTACTCCTCTATCAAAAGTTGTCAGGAAGGATTTTCCTTTCTGAGTGGGAAACATTTTTCCCTTTTGTTGATTCTCCCTCCTAAAATCACTTTATATCGATGCCCAGGGACACTGTCAACTTTTTCATACCATGCCTTTAAGTCTTTCAATTGTTGAGCAACTCTTAGCAAGTGAGTGTTATCAGAATCAGTAAAAATAGGCATACAAAAGTCATACTATACAACTTCAGGCCCTTTAAAACTGTCCAAAGGGCTCTTCTTCAGACTCTCCTGATTCTTACGTCATATGGGCAATTTCTAGCCTTCAGACACTTGTTCACTATGCTTTGTAAGGAGCGATTGGCAACGTAGTCTCTGGGGCTAATTGATCCAACTACACAAAAATAATCTAGTGCATACACTTATTTTTGCAGGGGTGCTTGACAATAATTTCACCACGGACTTCCCCAAATCCTTCAAAAGAGGTTGTAAGTAGCTTGGCACCTCTTATTTTGGCCAAGTATAACATGTCCTAGCAGATTGAACTAAAATTTCTCTGGGTAAATACACACCGTAAGGTGAGACAAAGGTCAGGGGATGATTAATGTCTCTGTCTGTCCCTAGGATGCCAAGGTGTGGGCGTAATGCACTCACATCATTCTTGGGGCAACTCAGTATAAAGAGGCGCCCTGCCTCTCCCAAAGAATTTGGCTGCCTACAACACAGGCCTTCTCAGCTAGGAGCATGCATCAGCTTGTTTGCCTCTGAGTGATTAGCTAGTTGTGCTGTATGGTTTTCTGGGGCTGATGGTTGGACGACTGGACTTGATGATGTTGAAGGTCTTTTCCAACCATAATGATTCTATGATGGTAGAAATCCATGCTGAGGCTGTTTGGCCTAGCTTGTACACTGACTGCTCTCATGGCAAGGGGAGCCTCAGGCCTGTGCCATATGGCATGCACAGGCCTCCTCTCCCACCATACTCTGGATTTTTCAAGCCTCTCACTGGAAATGTTTGCTTTCATTAAAATATTTTGGTGTGCTTCTGCTTAGACTATCACTCAAAAAGCCTTATAAAGCCTAAAACCAGACTAATGACAACGCAAAATGTTACCAGTCAAGGGTTTCATAATTTTGGCCATACTTTTTTTTGCAAGTAATGCTAGAAATCATTTGGTGTCTTTTAGACCAAAAGCCAGTCTGTGTTTAGCTGTGGCCAAGAGAGGCACTGGGGAGCTGGTACATGCACAGTGGCTTTCCTGGCCTAAATATATCCACAATAAAATGAAACTGTGTTGTTACACTTGGACCTACTATTTTCAGAACCTTATCTCAGTGGGCAATTAGTCATTGGAGAGTGAGATAAATGCTTGCCTAGAAACTGCACCTCATGAGATGAGTCAGAGGCAATAAGACTGTCAGCCTCTGCTCTCTCTCCCAATAGGCAAATCCTTACTCAAATGCTAGTCATCAGAGAAATTACAGAATTATATTAGCTGATTATTTGGGCAGAAGTTCCATAATGGTGTGAAGTAAGAAGAAGTGATATTCCTAAATATTTTACCCATCCACTCATCATTAGGGTGAGGAACAAAATTCTCATTCTCTGAGAGATATATGCCAAAGTTCACAGAATTTTATGTTTATATTTAACAGCTTCATTCATAACACATGAAACATTGCACATGTCTTATTATAATGCAGAAGAATGAATGAAGTAATTCTTTTTCCCCTTGGAAACTTCTTGGCACAAGTTCTTTTGTATTTTCAAATGTAAATTTTGAAATCTCTTTCTAAAAAGCAGAAAGACAGTGCATATTTGCTTGGCTTTAAATATAGTTAGATTTTCAGCCCTGGCTTCCTCATGTGCATCCTGGAAAGCAAAAGGACTTTGAGCAAAATGAATTTTACTTGTTGTGAGCCTACGGACAAGCCGCTATTGAGCTCATGGCTACCATCGATATTTTAATCCCCACACATACTGCTCACATTGTCCTGTTATCGGGTTCCTTCAGCACTTCAGAAACCCAATTCCTGGAAGGACTACATTGCTGGATATATCCCAGCTGCCAACCAGGCCAATGCCTGTGCCTGCTACCCTAGGTGAGGAGCATCCTCAAGCAGACACCCTGCTCCATGGCTTGCTTCCTCTGGCACATCTCTCTCAAGGCATGAGGTGAGGCCCACCTCAGTGCCTCTGTTCCCTCATGTGCACCGTGCATTTTTGTAGGTTTTGCAATATTGTTGCTTTGGGAAGGCAAAAGTGGTGGTGTAGGCCACCAAGACCAGGTGGTCCCAAGGGGCAGGAGCGACGCTGAAGTTTCTGGAGAGGCCCATGACGGTAGCAGGGTTGGAGCAGGTGTGAGCTGGTGGCAGGCAGAGGTGCACGGCAAAGACACCTGCCTGTTGTGGCGTGCATGGTGGGGCCCCTCTCGGTTCCTCTTAGGAAACTCCCAGGAGCAGTGTGCTTCAGGGTCTGAAGAGACAGAAATAGGCTCCACCAGTGCCACGACCTTTGCAGGCAGTTGGTACAAACCTATTTTTTGCTCTCTCGCCAGCCTCACCTTTCTCCTCTCTTCTACTTCTTAAAATAGTAGCCAAAACACTCCACAGACTTCTGTTACTCATCCTCTCATCTAAGACGCTCTGTCCCAGGGCCTCTAACCTCCATCACACAGGCTGCCACGCTGGCAAGAGAAAAAGAAACATTTCTTTCTGTGCTTTCCTGGTTTGTAATAACTGCCTCTGGGGAGGCATCTTGAGAGATGCCTTGGGAAGTTGTCTTAAGCGAGGCAGAACCTTGGCCCAAAGAGAGGTTTGGGATTTGCATCCCTTTCACTGTTGCTTCTTCTATTTGGAACAGATGGCATTCAGAGTGTTCTGGGAATAACTTGAAGGATTATTCATTTTATTCAGCAATGCGTCTGAGATGTTCCCAGAGCTGCCTGAGACCATGTGTGAAGCAAGTTCCTTCATAGCCCCTGTACTTAAAGGGGCCAGGAGCTCTGGTGGGTCAGGTGAACAGATCAGGGAACACAGGCCTTCAGGAGCATATGAGAATATTGTTTTTTCTGTGAGGTTTTGCTATTCAAAGGGGCATTGCCCAATGCATTTTTAAGAGGTCAGTTGGCTAAACTGACAGTGTTCATTTGAAGACCGACCTGAAAGGAAAGAGTGAGAGTTGGACTAAGTGCTGTTGATGCAGTTGGCACATTGCTGCATGGCAGAATGTTTTCCCTTGTAATTACCAGTCTTCCCTGAAGTTTTCCTAGGAAGACCCCAGGAGCTGAGGGTAGTTTGCCTGTTCCCAAGTGTTTTCATGACTCCTGGAGGATTGCAAGACACCACCCATGAATGTCCTGTCCTGCAGTGTCAGGCTGCAAAGCTCGTTCATTGTGCACAGCCCATGTGACTGGGGAGAAGGTTTTATCCCAGGAAGCACGAACAGTCTTAGCCTCTTCCCTCTGTTGCATGCTGACCTGTGTCTCATCTGTGGACTTGGTGATGTGGGAAAGGACAAGCTGCAATTCCTCCCTCACAAACAAATGTGCAATCCCAGTGAGGGTCACCACAATCACTGGTTGATGATGATGAAAGAGAGTCTATGCTCATATATGCCCTGTGTCCTGGCTCCCAAATCCCAGAGGGAAGAAAGGAGAGAGACCTTCTCAGTTCACGCAAGCATCCAGACAGGCCAGCTTTGTGTAGGTGGAGTCTGGCCGTCTTGTCCTTCATGGGCTGTTAGGTACAGGCACAGACAGCCCTGGGAAAAGGGTGCAGAAGGCTGCTAGCCCAGAGGTGTGTTGTCTGGTCCACTTTGTTCTCTATCCTCCGCTCTTGCTTGAGAATATTGATGGATATCATTGTGAATCAGACAGTGCTTATGTGATCCACCACATTTCTCCTGCGGACTGTAGGTGTTTTGATAATGTGGTTTGTTTTGTTTTGTTTTCTTTTTTTTTTTTCCCTCTGGCCATAATTGAAATGAAAAAGTAAACCTCTCTTTGAGAATCTTGGCTGATGTCTGTATTTTACATGAAATGCTTTTGTAGCTTTAATGGTCAGAGATAGTCAGAGCAAGCTGCAAGCTATATCAGAAGAGCGATTTCTGAGCCCACTCTGGGCCATGGTGTAGGTGCAGACAAAAGAAAGCTGTGCCACCAGCATATTTTATGCTAACTACAGGTATTTCTTGGAAATCTACCAGTTGAGCTGACTGATACCTCAAATATCAAAAGGCAGGGTTGAACAAAGATCATTCATGAGAGCTGAGTTCTGTAATGGATAACGGGATTTTGTAATCTTAATGGGCATTTTAAAATAGGCACATTATTCAAACCCATGTATGAGACTCAGCATATGCAATGAATATTTTTATTTGAATAATGAATATATGAATATATGAATATTCATCTCTAACAATGAGAATAGTGAGAATAATGTCCAACAGTGTTAGAGCACCCTATTAACACATCTTCTCTCTTGTCAATTTAAACAGAAAACAGCCATTTCCAGGTACTATTAAATAAACTTCATATTTGTAAATTAGCTTTCCAGTTCCACATAATCTTGCTAAGTGAGAGCCGATTACTTTTTGGCCTGACCTGTAGATGCATTTTGGGTATCTAGAAATGGGTCAAGGAGAATATCAAGGAAGATACAAGAGAAGAAGGCTGCAGCAAGTAAGGTGAAAAACAGTCTGGGCTTGTGAAAAGGTTTTCTTAACAAGAATGGAGAGTAATAAATTATTTTTTAAAAGATTGTAGGATTAAAATTTACTGGGTTTAGTAACTACATCTAGGGAGAAAAGAGCAAAATCTAAGATGACTTCTGAACTGTATTCCTTGGAGTTAAGCAAGGGCAACTCTACCACAGACAAGCCACTCTACAATTTTTCTTCCATTTCTAGGTTTTCATCTTCAGTTCACTGGGGAAAAAAAAAAGCAAGAAAAAGCAAGAGATGAAAAGAACAGATGAAAGGAAGAAAAGCCTATAACAATTATTTTAAAAATACATTCTAGGAGGGTCAAAAGCTCAGAAATTAACCAGCATTTTCTCCAAAATTGCCATGAAAAATCGCTACCATTTTTGGCCAGCTAATAGCAACAAAATATTAAGCATGATTTTGCAACAATGGGGTCACAAGAAAAGGTCAACATAATTTGGGGCTGTAGGGCACAGACACATCTCATTCTAAAAGCTCCTTTCTCTGCTAACAACATAGGTATTCTGCAGTTGAATTAAAGTGCATGAAAAAAATGAGGAGTAATTTGAGAGAGATTTACAGATTAAAAGCCTGAAACATTTTTAAAGAGGAGAATTTCTAACTAGTGAGGATTTCACGTTCTGCTAGTAAAGAAAAGAATTAACAAGAAAAAAAAGTATTTACAGTAAGATCCACAATTCTGTGTAGAACTGTCTCCCACAAGACTAAGTGAAAAAAATGACCAAGCATAAAAACTGTGGACCACCACGCATCTTCACAAAATGAACTTCGTAATCAACCTATTTTCTTTCTTTCATGAAATTTTCTCTCATGAGGAATTCATTTCACTTTTGAAACAAAGCAAGAGAATGAGCACTGCAAAACTGTTGCAGGTTAGAAATAGGTGAAAGCTAAGGCAGGAAGTGCTACCAGGATCTTTTCTAACCTGCAGCAGGTTAGAACAATGCTGACATCTCTGCAGAAATTATTGTGCTTTGTTACAGAAGAACAGAAAATACTCTATGATCACTTGGGTCTTTTTTCACCAGTGCTTTCTGAGTCAGTATACCAAGTATAACTTGGTCCAGATCTCTTAATCAGATCCCTATGGGGCTTCAGGAAAGCTTTTGCCAATGCAAGGAAGGGGGCAAGGCTGAGGCAGGAAGAGAGCACTGTACCGTCTTGCAGGAGTGCTGGCTTCTGGGAGCTTGCAGTAGACCTGCAGTATAAAAAGCATTCTGGAAGAGTTCAAAGCTAGTTCCTAGAGAAAATGTATGCAGAAAATATATATTCTCATACATTCATGCACCCTCTTTTGGGACTGACCTGAGACATGGAGCTATTCCCCTAACAAAAGAGATATCTTGGCTGAAGTCAGAACATGGCAGGTGTAGAGGACCTTTCCTTATGGACACAGGGATCCTTTTGAATTGCTTTCTTCTGGGATAAAGGCATCTTCAAATGGGTAGAAATTCAAAAGATGAGAGTTAAAAAAGG
>JAVCKT010027590.1:0-10439 GCA_032273925.1 Rhynchotus rufescens | reverse complement strand
GAAGTAAGTATTGAAAATGAGCCATCTTAATGGGATATTACATTTTTATCAACTGCCTTTCCCATTCCCCACACAGTTCCATACACTGCTTTCTAAGGGTAGGCTGTGAAGTCTGGTGTTTACAGCAAACCAGTGGGAACTGGGAGACTTTCAGGCTGTAATTCCACCTAAACTACTGACTCATTGTGTAACTGCCTAAGTCACTTGACCTCTTTGTGCCTCAGCCCACCAAGCTCAAGATCTCAGTAAGACATGGAAGTGAAAAAGAAACAGATGCTGAGTTAAGCTTGTCTGAGTCAGTTTGTCTGAAATAGGTAGCTGGTAGTGAATATCTTTTTTTTTTTTTTTTTTTTGTGGATTAAAGTTTATTCTGTATGATACCAGGACAGAAATGATATGATCATCACGGAGAAACAGTAAATAGAGTAAAATCCTGGCAAGTTAAGGAAACCCACAGCAAACCATCTATTTAGATGAGTATCATCCATGTAGACAGCAGCTGTTTCAGTTCCCATGACTTCTAGTAAACTGAAATGCCACTTTATAGCAAATTTGATTGCTTTTAAATATCTTGTTTTCACACTGCTTCCTATGGTTTTCCTAATAGGCATGGTTTTAATTGATTCTTTGATACTGCCCTAGTAAGGTGAATGTATTCATTTTAACTAATTGGTGTTTTCATGCGTTATTTTAAAGCTCTTCCACTCTCCTTCCTTTGCTGTAATAGATGTGTCAGACATGCCCTGACTGATTTAGTTTTGTCTGCCTGTCTAGTCAGTGAGAACTGGAAAATTTACATTCACACAGAAACACTGAGTTAATAATGATGAGGTGCTGAAAAGGTTCTGGGCTACATCCAAGTCTGTGTTTCCGAAAATGAGACCCAAGGCAAAAGCTACAGACTCTGAAAAATACAAAATTCAGATTCACTTTTTAACCTTACAAGGGTCTTTGTTTTCATTTCAAAGGAAATTCTGTTCAGTTACGCACATGAAACTTCAACAATTTAAGGATGTAATCTTGTAATTCTTAGTCAGGCGAGTCTCCCATTGAGTCAGTGATTTCAAAGGCACTCTTGCCTGTGTATGAATGGCAGGATATGGTGCAAATTTATGGTCATGGAAAGCTCTGCTGTGTCCTACCTTCACTTTTTTTTTTTTTTTTTTTTTTTTTTTTTTGATTTATAGGAACATTATGGGGAAAAAAAATCCTGGCCTGAATTCATTCAACTGGAGCTTTGCCACCAACTTCAACAGAATCAGAGTTCTGCCATTCTACTTTTCAGCAGATGAACAATTTGCACTACTTCTGGTAACAGCACTTCTGAAGTGAGCCTTGAAACAGCATCCAAATATCACCAGACTGCAGGTGATTAATTTTAGGTTAATATACAAAATTGTTTTTTAGGAGATGATGAATCAAGGGAGTATGACTTGATGGCACTGTGACAAGAAAGTGCAGGTTGCAAGAAAGATCTAGTGGTACGGTTTCTCTGGCTTTTAATAAGGAGACTGACTACCTATGGCAAATGTGATAACCTATTTTTCCTCACAACCTTCCCTTTTAGTATCAATTCTATTAATAAAAAGCACTGGTTAGGATAGATTAATGGAATAGCTTTTCCCTGCACCTAAGTCATGTACAAAGTATGATGTATGGCAGAGCTGGGGTCATAAAACAGAGATGTGATATCATTGCCTTGACATTATCTCCCTTGCTACCCTTGAACTCCAGAGATTTAATGGCCTTCAAATAAATGTTATTTAAACAAACCACTTTTCAAATGATCTCGTGGAACCTATTTAATCATTACCAGGAACAAGTGATCATTGCTAAGAACTGGATTTTCCTTACTGCTCTAGCAATAGTCAGTATGTTCAATTCCTGAGGATCAGGAGTTGATTTAAAAACTTTTTGAATGCGATTGTTTTTTTAAAGCAATTTGGAAATGTTGCTGCAGGTTTACCAGTTTCCGATCACAGCTTTTTTATCTGGAGCATTCTGCAAACTCCTGTATATATATATACACACACACATATATATACATATATAGACATATGTATATACATATATGCATATATACATATGTATGTATACATACATTTATATGTATATATGCATATATATGTGTGTATATATATACATCACACACACACATATATATACACATATGCATTTTCTTAGCCCTAAATTTTGTGATTTCATTGTGCATTAGGGCCAACAAGGGCATAACTTAATTCAGGGTTGGGGCCAAATTCAGCAATGGCTAATCATCATGCTTCTTACCCTGGAAATAAGATTCCCTATTCTTTAACCAAATATGCAATTAGTCATAGTGGTTACTGTAAAAACACAATAAATCTGACAAGACACATCTGCTTGGAGAGAAGAAAAACCCAAACAACTGGAAGTACTTTCTTTCTGGTGCAATTTCACTAATGTAGCAGCAACAAGAGTTCTCTGAGCAGGAGTTACCCTCTCCGAGCACTTCTGTGGAGTGCAGTGGTGAGTGTATATGCATGCTGTGCATTAACTCTTTGACAAGTGTACTGATAGTTTCCAATTATTCTTATTTTTCCACAGAGTGTGCTTTAGCCTGTTTCAGTTTTATGTCCTATGCCATCATTCACCTGAATGGGTAGCTGTGGCTTTTAAACACTGGCATTTATGTGTGAGGTGTAGTAAAGTGGGAAGTTAGATGGAACATTATAGACAAAAAGTAGGAAAAAAAAGCTGTTATCTAACGAAATCCAGTGCTCCATATGCTGTCTCGCAGGTGTCCCTTTATGTTCTTGAGCCGAGTGCTTAATGGCTCTACTTTTTGCATAAGCACTGGCAGATTTTCTTTACCTGTTTATATCGTCATGTCCACCACTCCACACAACTATTTCCTGCCAATTATTTGCTCCTCATGCCAATTGAATGAGAGCTTGCCCTTGCTGTCCATCACTACAAGGTATGAACTTTCCCCCCCATCCTGAAATACTTTTTGAAAAAGCTGAGCTGTTTGGTGAGATAAGATGCTCCTCTGCCTTGGCGTGGAAGTCCAGTGTCACAGATGTTTAAGGGCAGAGGAACAGCCTCAGCTCCACAGGGCAAAGCCAGCTTTCTCCTCACTGCAAATTACTTTGCCTGCAGATAGGGAGGTTTATTTTACAGATGGAAAGCCCCAGTGCGAGTTGTGCCTTGCTGTAGTTCTGTTCTTCCAACACTAGTTGGGGCTCACTGCAAACAGAAAAACCCGAGTTCCTTTCCAGTTGGCTTCAGACGGCACTTTCTTCACGGAGAGCTCGACTCGGTGACATTACTACGCTCACTAGGTCTTTTCTTGCTTTTATAGTAATGAATTAGAGACACTGCATCTCCGATTACTGCGGCAGTATCTAGCACTTCTGGAATGCCTTTCATTTGCGGAGCTCAAAGGCTCTGTGCACCTCCACCAAAGAGCAAACACAGAGGCTAGCTAATTATTACCACCCGACTTTACAGGTAAGGAAAACTAAAGTGCAGTTAAATTAAGCAACTGTCTCAAGGGCACAAAATACGACTATTGCAGATTCCAGCATAGGATCTAGGTCCTTTGTCCTTCATTTTACAATTGAAGGATTTCTTATTTTTAAAGGTCCAAAAATCTGTGCTTGATTATAAGCATGTAATACTATACATTGGGCCATTTTCTAGCATGTGTTTGCTTTATTAATATATCAATTCCCTTACACTTGGTGAGTTGGCTTTGCCAGCCCTGAAAAGGAAACCTAAAATAGAATAAATTGCAATATCTAAGGTCTGGGCAAAGTTTCAGTCTTAATCCTAAATAGCCCTAAATCCATTCTTAGCAAGATATGAATCATCATGTTTATAGTCAGAGCTACAAAGATAAAACTCATCCCAGTCTGTACAAACAATTCTGTTTTAAAATGTGAAACTACATTTCCTCTTCAAGTCCTAAAACCTGATATGTGATACTAAAAAATACCACTCACTTACCAACGATGCCAGTTCTGTTCAGACAGGAAAGCCTGTCACAAGACTGGTCTCCATTTTCTCCTCTCTCAAAAAATTGCCTTTCATGGTTAAATGTACTCAAGCCACAGAACAGATTTTCTTTCATATTGGATTTTTTTTTTCAGATTTGCTTGTTATGTCCCCTACTTATAATCCATGTTCCTCTGGTACAACTGATAAACAATGTCTTTTATTGCTATAGGCAGCAGGTCCAGCCTAATACAATAGCAGGCAAGACTTGGCGGGACTGCAAAGTGCAGGTGTTTGGAGTATTGTGGTCATCCAAACCAGATGCTGAGGAGATGGAGCACCTGTTTCCCTTCTTTTCTGCACTGGAGAATACAGACTATGCAGGCTACAGAACACAGTCTGAAATTAATAGTGCTGTTTCTGTTTTCCCTTGACAGGATAAGAGAGATGTACCATCTACAGCTTTTGCGAGCACTCCTGTGAGTGCTCAAGCACATGTGCTGGATCATTGGTTTTTTTTCAGAGCACCAGAAGGGAGTCAGAGACAGGTTTGTAAATTTGTTTCTTTCCAGATTATTTTATTTATAATTAGCCACGTCTCAGCATAAAAGGATGATGATTTTTATTGCCCTGACAGCAATAAAGTTAAAACAAAACCTCTCAGATTAACGTACAATTTATTTCTATTTCTATTTTTACAGGTTCTACAAACTTCTCTTTTGGACAGAAAATGCAGTTACAGAACTGTGTTCAGGATAGCTCACTCACTGCTACTGCCTCTGCAGGCAGTAGAAGGCCCTCCAACAAGGTAGAAGAAGTCAGAAACCTACCCATTCTGACAGGTGGGAGTTATCCTACAGCAAAGGTCCCAAAATGCTGTTCTCAATATTGCCCTCCTTCCTCTATCGGATAGTCCCCACCAGCTGCTTGGCTGCAGTGTTTACAAGCAAAAGCTGAGTTGGCAACCACCAGGCTCCAGTTCATCAGTGCAATGAGCCAGGGCCCTCTCTGACCTGAGCTCAAGTTCCTGCACCCCCTTCCTTCCTCCTGTTCCCCAAAAGTATCCTCACAGGCAAGAAAAGCAGGCTTTCAGTCTTGTTTCAGTCATTCAGTTGTGTGCTGCGAGTCTAGATGACCAAAAAATTGTGCAGAAAGGACTGACCTCTTCATAGGCTGGATAACTGTGTCTAGCCATGAAGAAAGGCACAGCACAGCCCGTGCTGTGCTGGGGACTGCCATCATTCTTTAAAAGATGGAAAAGAGCAGTTTTTAAACTAATGTAGAATGTAAGAATGCTGATAGTGACTTTTTTTTTTTTTTTTTTTAAAGAGAATGTAGATGTAGCAACATTTTCCAGCTTCTGATAGTGCTAATCACCACTTATTTGATTTGAGAAAAAAAAAACTATTTGGGAAAAAAAAATGCCTGAAAAAGAAAAATTTAAAAGCTTTAAGAAACTGTGGTTTAGGCCATGTCAGTTTTAAAAACTAGAACTCTATCTCCTCAGACTTACTACTTAGTTGAATAAAAAAACCCACACACAACAAAACAAAACAAAACGAGAGCCACTTCAGTTATACCACAAAGAAGTCATGCAAAGATCTGACTTCTACAGAAGAAACATACTCATGGTGATATGGTAATAATCACAGTAAAATGAAAACACCTTGTTTTCACTGTGATTTTACCTTGAGATGGCTCACAACCACTAGTTATCTCTAGGTAACTGATACAACCTTTTCAAAGCAGTAAAGGTGATTGTGCAAATATTGCCTTCTCTGGCTTTTCTTTCCCCCTCTCCCATACAGCACACACACTCTCAAACACACACACACAAGCAAATACGCAGACAAGGCTCCTACTGGGAACAAGAACCACTCCAGCTCTTCATCAGTTAAAGCTTCTCTTCTGATAATTTAATTTCACAAATATTGGACTAACAGTCTCTGTGCAAGACACAGAGGCAACTAGATGCGTGCCTACTCCAGCAGAGCTGAAACTGCTCCTGAGTTCCTCAGTCATTAGCCAAAGCCATCAGTAAGGCCCCGATTAATCAGAGTAAATTGGGATATTTTCCTTGGTTCTTGCAATTCCCTGTGCAAACAGGCTTTTTAATGAGAGCTCGTCATCACTATCGGTTGTTATTTTTCCAACTCACCTATCTATCCCAGGAACTTGGAACTTTGTGCTTTTTCTGACACATTCTTCAGTTTAGTATCAAGCTTTGTCTGCATGTCTACATAGATAATCCACATCTGAGCTAAAACTAGCAGTATTCAGTCCCCTTCTTCCCCCTTGTTAAACAGACAGTGTTAATGACCCAGAAACTATATTTTGAATCAGGGAAAAGCAAGAAAAAAAAAAGACAATTTTGGCAAATAGTCTCATATTTCTCCAGGGATTTAAAAATAAGATTAGAAAAAGGTTACAAAGAAGCTATTTACTCTGGAATCCTGTTAAACAAGAGAGAAGAAAATCACCCAAACTGGGAGACAGGCAAAAGAATGGCAACCTGGAAGATAGATACGCTGGGTAGACTTCAAGGTCTACAAAGGATTGGTTGTCTCTTTTGGAGTTTACACTCTCATTGTCTAATTAGACTAATAGGGGTAGAATGGGACTAGGGGAGATTAGAATTCATGATAAACAAGGCATCTTTTATTTGATATTATTGGAACTGGTTTCACTTATCTTCAGAAATCTTTCTTTTTGTGCTCCTTAATTTGTCCTTGAAGTCCTGTATCTAATCATTAGTTGAGCAACCAATAATCCTTCCCTAGCCCCTCCACCCCTTTTTATGACCAACTTTAATCTTTCAACTCAGTGAAAAACATGTTTCCCCTATCATAACTAGTTTAACAAAAATTCCCTTTCAAGTTTAGATTGCACAGATACAATGGCTTTCCTGCAGCTTCATGCTGGAGAAAGGAATTTACATTAGAAAAAAAAAAGGAGATTTATGATAGCATTGTATTTCCATTTGAATATGGAGAGTTAATAACATGCATATGTTTTTTTATTATTATTATTTTAAGGTTTAAGCTATGCCATAGGCAAAAGGAAACCTGGAAACTGTGGGACTGGCAGGGCTCAATGAATAACCTAATCTGGATTTCATTCACAAACAGCAGCTCACATACAGGGAAAGGGCTGGTGTGTTTCGCCAAATCGGAACTGGAGTAAGTGCCAGGATTTCCTGATTTGTTTACATTTCTCAAAAAACTTTTTTTCCCCTGGATGAGGCTAGAATTAGACTTCCTTTTCCACTTTTGGCCCTTTCCAAAGTATTCTTGCTTGACATATTCTCTCCTTTTCCCTGTATTCTCCTTTGTTCCAGTCTCAGCTGGCTCTTTTGTCTTGGAAAACAGAAAAGGCAGTGAAAGATGTCAGACTATGATAATAATGATAATGTAGCCAGGTTTGCATGACAGCAAAACAATGCCTTAGGCTTTTCCAGCACACTTGGATCCACCACTCTTTTTTACAAATATTCTGAGGGGAGAGAGTGTGATGTCTCCGGTACCACGTACTAGATCGATGGTGTCATGAGCGAAAAGAGAGGAAAAATCAAAACGAAACCAGCTTACTCTGTTGATGAAGCCCGTCAGTTAATCAGAAATAGGACAGAATCAGTTGCACGACTAAATCACCTTTTCATCAACTGACTGGGCCCTCCAAGCGGCTCAAAATGTTGTTCCCCTCCTAGTCGTTTTTCACTTTCACTAACTTTACTGTACTTTAGCCATTGTCTGCAACCTCCGCACAACGATTGCAGAAACTTGTTTTGGAGACTTTCTGGGTGCCTTTGTTTATAGCCCTTTGATCATCCCACAGAAAGAAAAACACTGTAGCTTGGACCTAAGCCACTGTTTTCTTAACAGGACAAGAAAGGCAGCCTGCAATCAGCCTTTGATGCGCATGTGTAAAAGGGACTTCATGAAGTTATTGGAAGACTAGCAGAGATAGTTAGTGCATCTCGCTGAGTAACTGGAAGGCTTTAAGTAAGCCCCCCGATCTAGCCACTCTGCCCTTGCAGGTTGGTACCCTGTGTTGTTTTTACTTCTAGCAGCAGTTATAGCAAAGCAGAGCTATTGCCATCAGGATGTCAGCTCCCTTTTGCCTCAGCACCTTGACTATTGCAAGCAGGCAGGCACGGAGAGCCCTGTGAGAGCCTTAGGCTTTAACTGCACAAGGCAGCCAGGAGGAGCTGGCTGGGCAGGGAGACGCAGTACACAAGCAAAGTGTTCAAAGCAAGGAGAGGCCGGGGTGCAAGACTGAATCTCTGCATTTCAAACGAATGTTGTCAGCCAGATTTTCAGCTGACCTTGCTTCACTGACACGCTGCTGATTTACGCCAGCTGATGAATATGCGTCGGTGAGAACAGAAGAGGGTGATGGGGCAGATGAAAAGTTACTTGAAAAGGAAAAGGAAGCAAAGGAGAGAAAGACGGAGATAAAAGAGGGAAGGAATGACAGACATGAATGATTGTGAGACTCAGGAAACATGAGTTGCAATGTAAGGTTGTGGGAAAATGATTAGAAGAGTTTGCATGAAGCAGAACATCAATTTTGCAATTTCTGCAACACCTTTTTTAAGATCCTACACTGAGATATTATGCAGAATTTGCGTGGCTGGATATCTGGAACAAGTCTAAGCAAAGGCCCAAGGCGATCAGTCATCTATATTTGCTGGTGCTATGGAGTAGTTTCATGTGTTGTCATTAGAATACATGTCTACTTGGTCATTCTGAATTCTGGTCTTTTTAAGTATTTGTATTAAATTTAATTGCTTACATTGTATAATGCAACCATTTTTAGCACATTATTTGATATGGGGTTATATGGATCAGCATCCATATAACAGAGGGATGAGAGAGAGAGAGATGGGGTAAAGTTTCATGAAACAGAAGGGATGAACTTAAGAGGAGCAAGCTGCTCTGAGGGACAGTAGGGGACAGTTTTGTACATGATCACACTAGCCGCCTTCTTTCACTTTAGGAAATCTGCAGAAAAAGAAGAGGTCGAAAGCTCTTCCGCTTACACGACTGATTTAGCTGATTTCAGTAGGGCTGCTCATGTGAGTAAGGTGAGCAGGAAACACACTCGTGTCAGCAGGCAGCCTTCGCTAGAAACTTGCACCCACCGTTTCTGCTTCATCAGTTGCCTGAGACTGCAGTTTCACTATTAGGTTTTGATGGTTCATTTTTAGATTTCCAGTCACAGCTTGCATGACAACAGCCAGTAGCCTGTGTCTGACCAGTTACTGCCATTTAACTTGATGAGAACCATCAAGAAAGTACTCTTCCAGGAGAAAGGATACATGAGACAAGTGCATTTCTGCTGCTTTCAAATAATTATGATTCATGGCTTGCGTAAGTAGTAAGTCAGAGTTCAGTTCTCACTGACAAATGTCCGTAAGAGATTCTTACTTTAAGCAAATGCTTCCTTTTTTTTTTTTTTTTTTTTTTTTTTTGCGTTACTGATAGCTAATACAGCTGTACAGCTGAAACCACAAACCTGAAGAGTACAGACTTCACCGAATGTTAGTCATGCATCATTTGGAATAACTCAGTACTTGATGGTAATTGACATTTAATACATTTAATATGGACATTCATTTTCCCTTTTCTTACAACCCCAAGTATATTTTTGTTTTCATTTTTCTTACCACTCCTTATGTAGCACTGATCACTGGACTAATTGAGCATAACTTAGGTTGAGTCACGATTTGCTAAAGCAAGATTTTCTAAAGTTATTTCCTGTGTCCCCACATTGTGTGCCCAAAAAAGAAAAGGTGAAGACTGTAGATGAGGCCCAAAGCAACTGTTTTTCTCTCTCTGCCCTAGTGCACAAGTAATGATCCCTGTGCCATTCTATTGTAGCCCTTTCACTCCAGACCTGAGCTTCAGAGCGAACTGAGAATATCATTAGCTTACACAAGTCACTCATTAGCAATGCCATGGGCTTACCTGCCTCAGGCACTCCTTTTTCCTCAGCAGCAGGACATCTCTGGAAACTCATGAATTCCATCAGGTGGAAAAACACGGTATGAAAGACACCGTATAAGCTGATTCTGATGATCTCTGTCCTCTGCAGGAAAGAGTTGTTGCCTTTAGATAACCAGGCCTGTAATTAAGACTGGGGGTTAATGGGGCAGTGGGAAATGGTCAAAAAGAGCTGAACGTTCCTGGGCAGGGTAAAACGGAAAGCAATTCTGTGTATTGGCTTCAAATTTCCCATAGAAATCAGCCAAAACCTGTGATTCTGAATCCAGAAAACCCCTTCAAGTTGGAACTAAATCTGTACTTGAAGGCACAAATTAAATTTTACTATCCTCAGAGCGGAATGTAGGAAACATGCCTGACTAAGAAGAAATCTCAAGGTTCCTCATAAAGACAGGGAATTCCCTTTCTGATACAGCTACAAGACATATTTCCTTTAATGATAAATTCTATTTGAAATGC
>JAVCKT010027588.1:0-10181 GCA_032273925.1 Rhynchotus rufescens | reverse complement strand
ACACCCAGGAGCTCTCATCCTATCCAAATTCAAGTACAGCAGAATCTTTACTACCCTACACTATTTTTTTTTTCTTTAAAGTACAGTTATTTTCAAACTTAAAAATCAGGAAAACAAGATATTAAGAAAACTGTTGAGTGGGAGTATTCAACAATGATCCCACTTCCCTGAGGAAAAAACTTAAAGGTGCAGCTTAAAATGATACGAATTGCAAGTACTCTGGCTAGTGGTGCAAATCCAGTCCAGAAACATCAGCAAACTCATACTCTATGCAGGGACACATGACCTAATAAATGAGAATACTACATAAGAAAAAAAGTAGATCTGAGCTTACTTAGCATCTCATTCTAGTTGCACAAGACTGGTTCCATTTCTTTTTTGCATACATGAATCAGAATCATAAAATGATTAAGGTTGGAAGGGACCTATGGAGACCATCATATCCATCCTCCATGCACAATCTAGACTCTGAAACCTCCTGAAATACATGAACTTTGTGATTCTAGATCAGGAAAATGTGAGATGTTTCCATGCATATCCACAACACTAGAGCATATGCAAAGATTCGTTAGAGATGAGAAATCAGCGCTTCTGCCTTTTCACCATGTAGTACGAGGAGGCATCCCTTCTAAAACAAATAAACGTAATTTTTGTTTATTTCTATAGTGAATTAGAGAATACTATTGTGAATACCATCATTATTCATAAAAATATCTCCTTTTTTTAAAAAGTCCCCTGCTGAACACTTGACACCAATGTTATATGTCAAACTGTTCTTAATTATAAAAATATATGGCAGGGAATAGGACCACCTACTTCTAAGTTTGCAGGCTCTCTCTTTTAAATTTGCAAACCTGAATATGTGTGCCACTAGACCAGGGGCAGGTTTCATGTTTCTGAACATAGCAAATCTTCTTTTCTTCAGAATTTTCCACAGTCTCAGAGCCAGGACTGTAAGGAGTTTTAAGAATACTTTTCTTTTTTTCCCCCCAAAGAATTATTTTCGTTAATGTCTATTATTCTGTCACACTTACTCCAGCTGAATTTCATCTGCCATTGTGCTCCTTAATCCCTCAATGTATTTAAATCCATCTGGAATTTTTCTAAATCCTCCATAGTTCTTCCTAACACAGACAATTTGCCCATGGGGTACCACTAATCTCTCTACACGATGAGAAGCAGCAGTTCATGACGAATCTTTCTCTCCTATCACATAACCAGTTCTTAATCCATAGTGACACTCTGGCCTTTGCTCTGTGACTCACTCTCCTTAAAGTCAGGATGAAGAGCATCCCATTTATCTCCTGTTGATTTGGAGAACAGGTACAACTTGCAGTTTTGCTGCAGCAGCAGCTTTTCTCCCAGGAGACTCAGATGTATCTCATTAGAAGGTGCTTGTCTCCCAGGGACAGAAGTCCTGCTGCAAAGGACTGCAGTGCAAGGACAAGGAGGGAGTCCCTGGCACTGTTTTTTTTAGAACCGAGGCACAAAGACCAATATCAATATCCAAAGCATAAGATTTGAACAACAGCTTATCAACGATGAGATCTTCAAACATGTCAGAGTCTATGGTCACAGCATTTCTCCAACTGAGAGAAGCTGGAAACAATACTAGAAAAGCCTGTTTTATTAAGGACATAGGAGGTTTTTTTTCTTTTTCTTTCCTTTTTTTTTCTTTACTTTGCCTGCTAAGAGTAGTAAGTATTTTAGCATATAACATAGTGGGAAATTCAATTACAGAAGTGTGAAGTAGAAGAATCTGAATCTCTTTTGTTTGCATACGAATTTCAATAGTAACTGTAAAATAGAAGGGATGTTGATGCAATCACAATAAGTAGATACTTTAGCAAGGTTGCAGAAGAAATTTTCACTTCTCTCTTCCAAATAACTCCTTTATCCCTCAGGTTTGATGGCAGTTGCTAGCTCACTACCACCACTCTTCCATGACATCAGAGGTCACCCATCCAACATGGCTCATCCAACCACTAGTCCCCAACATCTGGGTCATGGACTTTGCAACCCAGAGGAAAGCCACCACATTTGCCAGTGTAGGCAATATCTGGCACTCATCCCATGAATGGAGTGAGAATTTTCTGCTGGGGCAGCCCAAGAGAGGTGGGAAAGACACAGCAACTTGTGTGTCCCATTCTCACTGTGTTTGTAACCACTCATTTAAAGACCTTCCTCAACTTGTTATTTTTCATTTTCTAGATATAATTAGAGTCTCTCTCATCACAAGAAGGGGGAAGATTATCCTGCAAACAGAAAATAAATTGAGACATTAGAATGATATGGCCAAGGTCACAAAAGAAATAAGAGGTATAACAAGGACAACTCAAAATGTTTTAGCAATCAAAAAAATTGATAGCTTTGCCATTAAATTCTGTCTGGGCCTAAAAAATATTTGCTCACTAAAACTCTATTTCTCTTTGAAAATGCTCCTGAGAGCAAAGACTTGGGCAGTGACAGTCCCAGTTCATGCTGTTGCAGCCGCCTGCCTTGTCTGTCTTAGTTTGAGTTTTTTGTCCATGTTTCTGTGTTGTTTCATACATCTTGAAGCATTTGTTCACAGTAAACAGAGCTGCACCAATAAAAAGATTTTACTGTTTTGAATGCAGTCTTTGTACTAAATTTAGTTAAATAACAATAAATTTTCTAAATGGTTCACATTTATTCAGGTTCATGAAAACAACCAAGAAACTCCTGAGTACAAAGCTACTCACTGAATTGCTTGAGATCTTCCTGACATCACTACACCATTATGGTAATGATTTTAAAGACCCTGCAATTTTATTGCAGCAGGCTGCAGTTTGTTTTTTTCTATACTTGCTTCCTCAGAGACTTTATTACCAATAAAATATTCTTGAGCTTACTTCTGTTTTGACAGCTCAGCAAATTCCCACTTTCCATATTTTTTTCTCCTCTTTTCCCACCACCAATAAGTGTGAATTTAAACCTCTTGATTCAGATAGATTCAAGTCCAGACCAATTTGTAACATACATGACACGTTGTAAAAATCAATGGCAGTGGTCAGGCTATTAAGGTCAGAGGAGATAACTGCATCATGGAAACGCGAGCGTGATAGAGAAGTTGAGAAAGATCAACTCCCTAGAGTGAACACAAGTGTGACACTGTGCCAGCCTGTACTTGTATTTACTTCAAACACCCACTACCTCCAGCTACGTTAATGACAACAGATTCACACAGACACTGTGTTACCAGCAGAAACATGGAAATAATGGAAATGATCTATTCCATAATTGTGGCATCTTCCTTTCTGGGACTGAAATGGACCCCACCAAACATATTCCATGCTGCATTTTAAGCTGAATCTTAGAAACAACAGATCACGTGTTATGAACCCTAAATCTTTTATCAGTGATCTTGAAAATGCAGTTGTTCAAATTAGTCTTACATGCAAGTAATTAAATCAGTGATGATAACTGATGATGCACATTTTAATGCCCTTTCCATACCATCTCTTTTGTATCACAAGCACAAGCGAAATTTAGACCTCTTCTTCCAAGACAGCTTAAAGTCCAGATCAATTTACAATGCAGATGGCATAAATAATAAATGATAAAAATATCTGGCAAGTATTCAAAGGAAAACATCAGAGAAAAAAATCCTAAGAAACCAAAACTCTAAAAGTTATACAAATGTCTTTTTTCCTAAAAGTCATTCTTCCTACTTTTAAGAAATAGCTCTGAATCAATTTCTATAGCATATATCTGTTTTAAAATCTTGTGCTTCTTCCAGTAAGAGCTAGTGGAAAGCCAGAATATCTGAGTAAAAAAAATGACATATTTTCCATGTTCTGAGTTCTGAACTAGTCTATATTGCTTTTCTACTTAGGAAACTATCTTTTGTGTGAAGTAAAATGATTTACAATGAAACAAAAGACTAAAAAGACTCTAGTTTTCAGTAGTCATGTGTTTACACTGATTGTATTTTAACCAAGTTAAGAAATTTCAAAAATGGATCAGACATGAGAATTATGTTATTTAACTTTTGTAGCTGAGCCTCCCAGGATTGGACAGGACATCATTGATGAAAAAGTACTGGAGGGTAATAGAATATATTATGGTTCTGTTTGCTGCAATTCCAGGAATCCGGGAACACTGTAAGGCACGGGAGACGTGGAAAAAGAGGAAAAGGGAGCTGGGAATGTCTATTCTGGTAAACTTGGCCAAGAGCTTTATTTGTTCAGCTAAATATGCTACTGGGTGTTAGTCATCCTACTAGCAGCTCCAGAGGCACTCCTACAATCACACCATTACTATTTATGCAATGGGCTAAAGTGGTTCCTTGGTGTTTCTGTTGTTCAGTGTCACAGGCCAGCTGGTCACCAGCTGCATCCATTCAAAATTTCGCTTTGGATGTTCCTCTAGAAGTGAAAATGCCTGGTGAAAGCCCAGATGGAAAATATCTGGAGAAATAAAGGCCTAGGAGGAGGGAAAGATGAACCCTGGAAGGACTCTTGTCCTATAAACTGGTCTTTCATCAGCAGGCGAAAAGTGTCTTCCAATATAATATATTTCAGCAGATTTTGGAAGTACAAAAGTTAAGGGTAGCAGAGCAGAATGGACTATTGTGCTCTTCATATACCACAGACAAGCAAGAGATCAAAATATTCAAAAGCAAACTCTCCTATTGAAAACTATATAAAGTATTTCCTGTTTTACATTGCAAAGCTAGAGTAACCACTATATTTTCTTGTGCATGAGATATCATTTTCCTATGAAAATATACAAGATCAGAATTAGGTGAAACGTTGTACTAAACGGATGTTTATTCCACTGAATTTAATGTGGTATGCATGATTTTTGTCACTTTCTAAACTATCGCAATAATGCTGTAGGATTAGACAGAGAAAAAAAAAGGCAATTTATGTCTCAAAAACACCAGAAAACATCAGGAACTGTAAATAATTACAAAGAAACAGTTAACTAAGGAAGCTTCTTAATTTGCTTTTATCTACCAGTCATAATAGTGATACAGAAATAAAGAACTACTTTTATTGCATACAGTAGTAATAAGTATTTTTGCATCTGTATTGTTTATGAAGGAGTCAAGCTATATTATCAGAAGCAAAACTTTTGTCTGCAAAATCAATGATGGACATTTCTAGAACTTATTTATACAAGGGCAGACTCTGCTAGTGAAAGTAATAAAATTAATGATAAAAATTCATTCCTTTACATTTAAAAGGCTTTTTTTTTCTTTCTGTGAGCAGTGTTGTCCCTTGCTGATTTTAATAGACTTTTAACAGTTGTAGCAAAAGCATTTCTCTTTTATCTATGTTTAGAATTTCTTTTTGTTTTTAAAGTTAGTTGTAGAAGTTAAGCGAAGAAAACACGAAGACCTTTTCCCCTTGATAGAGTATGCTTGCATGTAGAATAACAATTTGAAAGAGGACATTGGGATATGTAGAGAAGGTCAAATCAGTGTTTTTGTTTGTATATGTTTATTAAAGAACAAGAACATTTTGTTATTTTTCTCTAAGAGAGAGCTGAAAAGCCTCAAGCATAAGCTCAACTTCTAAGAAACATTACAACCTTCCAGTAACAAGGAACAGCAAAACCCTATCTGCTCTGTTTCATTGCTGTATATATTATGATTCATTTTCTCCTATTTATTTTACATTTCATTTTTAAATAAAATTAAAGTGTCCTAAATATTTTAACCTGATAAAAGTAAGGAATAATTATGATCACAAAAATAAAATACTTTAACAACTTGCCTAGGAAAACAGAAACTTTGGGGGAAAGCACCAAACGTATTTTGACTCAGCTTTGGGGTGCCAACCAGACTATCTTGCAGAAGTGGACATTATATGCAAAGTAGTAAGTATTATTTATCACCTTTGTAAAGATGTAAAAAGAATATCAAGCATTTACAATTAACCTAACCCTTCAGGATGCTAAGTGGATCAAACTAATCATCTCCTAGTAATTTTATACTGTGAATATGACATCTGTTTTCAGCTTTTTCAGAATAACTGAGAGAATACCAGCTACCTCAAATTAAAAGCACTGAAATGCATGTATGATCCAATTAAATTAAAACGTTGTGAACAGATTCACAACTTAAATAATTTTATATAGACAATCTGGAGTTGATAGTTAACATATGACAAAACACCAAATTTCTGCAATTTGACTAATACAACAATGCCAGAAGTTGGCTAACAAGCCATGAGTTGCCTGTGATCTCGTACTTAAATGAAGAACTTCACACACATATATCCTGATAAATCACAAAGTAGGTCAGGTTCCTCACATTGGGGTGTCCAGGGATGGCTTTGGAAAAGCATGCCCTACCTCTGAAGCCCAAAGTCACAACGAGTGATAATCACTGCAGAAAGACCACATTTGCACTCTCACATTAGGATTTTTCCCAGTGTGGTGAAATCTAGCTGCTTAACCCCATATTTAAGAAGATGCACAGGATTCACACCAGCTTGACTATGTAAACTGCTAAGCATGCAGCAGCTTGTGTTCAGTTTTAGTAAAGATGATAGAAACTGCATATTCTGGATAATTTGGCTTTGAGTGGCCTCGGGAGCCCAAACACTGTTAAAACATTTTGACTGCGGGATTTTTGCCCTCGGTTTAGAACATGTTCTCCCAGACAAATGAGCATTTTCATTATGTGAAATCATATGCCAACCATGAGCCCTAGGCTGACATTTTTTTCCAATTAGTAAGTTTACTATACTTGAAAACAAGAAGTGAAAATTCAGAAAATTGGAAGAGTACTTTGGTCCAAAAACAGGCAAAAACTTCTCTAATTAGAGGTTTCCCATTAACCTATTCTTGCTAGAATGGGAAACATTTTGCAACAATGGCACTAAGTGGCATACAGCTGAAAGCAACATCCTGTAAATAATTTGCCTTGTAAAAACAACATAGAATTTCGAAGTTAACATGAGGAGAATCGGTTAGAAAAGAGATACACTGAGAAAGAATCAAAGCTCTCACACACATAAATTCCACAGAATTCCAATTTTTTTTGAAGGAGGCAAGAGCGAACAAAGTAAATCACCCATTTTGATTGGTTTCTCAGCATAATAAAGTGCTGAAGCAGCACCGTGGAGGATTTGCTGGACAATTTTCTACACTGAAACTGTCAATTCTTTCCTAAGATTAGTGCTGATGGATATTATGGATTGGTATGGATTGCAGTGCTCCAACCATCTGAAAGGTCACCAGACGAACACAGCAGGAGTGACCTATTGTTCTTACCATTGACAAACAGACTGCCGTTTTGACAAGCCTTTAAACTATCACAAATCTTTTCTTCAAGTATTACATGGAAATGTTTATCTTTGCTTTGTGGCACAATTAAAAGCTGGCATCTTAGGAGTTCACTGAAGCAGTCTTAATATCTCTTTGGGTCACGCTTGCAAAGCCATGGTAGCCTGAGAATTTAATAGTGAATGGATCACCCCTGACATCTGTCAACTATACCACTGAGTATAATCTTTTCAGTTCTATTTTCAGATCAGAAGGTGAAAAGAACTCTTGCTATTATCCCCAGTGTACAAATATGTTGGACTACTTCCCTCTCTCAGCAAAAGACCACAGTTTCAGCTGTAAAAATGAAGCTCTGTTACTCAAAAAAAAAAAATCCTGGCCAATAAAAGTTGATGTGTTGGAACTAAGATCTATTGTTTTAGGTGGAGGAGGGTGAAAAATATATAGAATAATAGTATTCAAAAATAAATAAGTGCTGCTAATGTCTCATTTTAGCATTTCACTTAATAGGCAGAAACTATGACTGGATCAAAAAAAAAAAATCAGACCCTAAATAGTAACCTTTGATAATCTTACGTGTGCCAGTTTCTCCAATAAAGATATTTAATATGGGATTCTGCCTAAAATATGAACTATTAGAAAGATGTGTTCTATGCCTACCTTCAACTTCAACTTGTAAAGTTGCACAAAATAGAGAACTTTTTAAAAAGTATAAAAATGTAGATACAAAGTATCAAAAAACACTTGTGACATCAATTTCCTGAGCACTTACAGACTGCAATCACTTATGAAGCAGATATGATTTTAGAGAGATAACGATTAAAGATCTTTCTAGGATAGTTCTAGCTCCCTCATTTCACTGTATGAATGCAATGTGCATATACAATTGTGCATAAATGTGTAACATACCCATATAGCAAAGCCATTTATTATTACTATTTATTTACTGCAAAGTAAATAAATCTTACAGCAAGTAAGATTTACAGTATGAAAACTAAGTTTTCATTTCAATAATGAAAATTATACTTACAGTATGAAAACTTACTAAAGAAATGCCCATTAAATGGACACCAAAATTGCTCTTCTGTGTAGCGATAGTTAACAAAGATCATTGTGTTCTCTACCCTGTCTCCCACAAGATTAAATATAATTATAGCAACTTGATTACTATCAGGTAGACTGGTCCAATTGCTCTGTACAGCCACTTTATGTCCTAAGGAAATGGTTGTGGGAAGTAGAAATAAGTAATAAGTTACTCAGATACTGTAGAAAATATCTAATTGCTCATGCAGCATGGACAGATCTGTTTTTAGCATGCAGAATTTCCTGTAATAATTTTGTTATTTATTGTTAGATTATGAAAGCCCAGAATGTATAAAAAGGGATTTTTCAAAATATGAGGTTTTAATTTTATTCTGTGATTCCAGCTAAACCCATTAAAAACAAAGAACTGATAACAGTCTAAGAAGGCCTATCCATTACTATAATGTTAAAAATAAAATGGCAGCAAGAATTCTAAAGAAAGTCTAATGACTAAAGTATTAGAAGTCACCATCTGAGAACCCTGAAGCATAAGCTGCTTGCTGGAGATTGAGTGCAATGCAATCCTGGTACAAAAGGATTTTTTCTTTAGTTCAATTTAATCAGCTTGTTCTTTTCACCAATTAACTCATTCTAGATTAAGAACTGGACAAAAGCTTGAAAGTATATTCTCATTTTCTGTAAGAGGACTTTGGAGAACATGAAATCAAACAGTTCAGAAAGTTCTAAGAGGGTAGTGACAAGCTCTCAGTTGAGTTGAGTAGCTACAGAGAATATATGCTTTTCATAATAAGCCAGTTAGCTCTAAATACAAAAATTGATTTTATAGACTTTACATTTTTGAGTCCAGAACATTTGAGGAAGTTTCTCCAAAAACATTTCAGTCTTTCATGTTGCTTCTGAGCATTTTTAACAGCATCCCAACATACCTTGAGTGAAATGTAAAGGAGGTAAAGGATGTATGCTCCGTTACATGAGAGGGTATGTATATGGAATCTTGTAGGAGCAGGAGACTTTTACAAAACAACTCTCTTCCACAAGAGTCACTAAATGATAAAAAAACATAAATTGCGGTGGAAAAAAAAAAAACCTTTTGGGAGCTATCTAAGAAGAAAAACTGGTAACAGATGGAGAATTGATACGTTGTGAAGGCTGAAAGTCAGAACATCACCCTTTATACAGAACTGTGAGAGCTTCTGGAGATTTTTGAGGCCAAAGAAATCAGCATGGTGAAGGGACATGATTCTACTGGGATACAGTAAGGTACCTTCCAGATTGATATTGCAAAACATGAGGGAAAACTAGTTGCTACTGCTTCAAATAGCATCTGCAGGCAGAAACCAAAGGAAGTGGCTTAGCGAGGTACTGTCACCAGTTTCTGACAGACTTAGAAGGCAACTCCTGAGTGCTTCCTTTGCAAAGAGAGCACACAGCCCAGACAAAAGAGTGGGAGAATAATCTCTTAAATAAAGAGCTTTTGTCAGGAAGAGATTCTTGAGAATGGGAAGTCTGCTGTAAGAACCAGTCAGTGAAAATCAACAAGTTAATGGGACTGCAAAACAAGCTTAAAACCGGTTAATTAAATCTGAAGCACTTGAAGATTCAATAATGATTTATAGCTATAGATAGAGGTAAGGTCACATAAATGTGAGAAGACTCCTAAATCAACTGGAAATCTCTTTAAAGTTAATATTCCAAAACTCCCAAAGGGTCTTTTCTAAACTCTAGATCTGAGTTTCTTTAGAAGGTGAAATAGAACTATTTCTGCTAGAACAACAACAAACAACATCAATACAAGGATTTTAATGTCAATCTGTTTCCAGTATGTCCTTTCAAGGTGAGTCCTTTTCTCCAGAATGTCTAAGTTCAGTAACTATGCA
>JAVCKT010027587.1:40756-59766 GCA_032273925.1 Rhynchotus rufescens | reverse complement strand
CCCGCCGCGCCGCTCCCGACGCCGCGCGCCGCCCGACGCCCCCCTGCTGCCCTTCATGGCGCCTCCCGCCGCCGCCACATGGGTTTTTATGCCGGCGGCCTCTCCCCCGCAGCGGCGGGCAGGCCGCGGGGGCGGCGCGCGCAGCACCTGTCGCCATCGGCGTTCAGCGGCCGCGGCGCCGCGGGTGCCATCGTGCTGCCCGGCGCCGCGCTCCTGTCCCGCACCTCCCTCCCAGCGCCCTGCCTCCAAGGTCACAACAAGCACCCGTTTATTCTCTGTGCCCTTTTCTCCATTAAAAGTCAACCCTTGGATGGTCTGCACGTCGAAGCTCCTGCGAGGTGGCAGTGCGGGCTGACCTGAGGGGAGCATGGCCGCCTGTTACGCGCCCGGCCACGCGGCCTCAACGCACTGTTATACGTGGTCCCCACCACGCGTCATGTCGCGTCATTGCTGTTGCCTAAACGTCCGCCCGTCTCCCTGAATCAGGGCTGGATTCGCGTCACCATCCCTCCCGAGTCGTGGCCGGCAGCCGCTGCCACGGCCTTCCCGGTGCTCGTGTCCCTGCCAGCCGCAGCTCGGGGCGCTGGGGAGGCCGCGTCCGTGTCGCGCGGAGCGGTCAGACACCGGCGGAGTTTGCTGCCAAGTGAAAACACCAGCGCGTTCAGCACCTAACCCTTGGAAAAGTAAGTGCTCTAGAGAAGTCTGAAATTCACATTTAATACTCCAAGGGCTTATGTTCCTTAAGAAATGAATTTCCGTTCTGAGCTTGTGCTGTGTGTTTCCTTCTTCAAGCACATTCAGTATTTCCAGAATGAAATGCTAGCCCCATCCAAGGCAATGGCCGAAGTGCCGCTGACTTCAACGGCAGGAGGATTTCGCCCTCGGAATGCTCTGGAGCTGCGCGGCAGGGGCCCTGATTCCCTGTCAGGCCCCGTGTTTGCCCACCCATGTTTGCCTGGCCCTAGCGATCACCTCCCTTTTCATTACTGAAAGTTTAAAACCAAAAACTCGCAACACTGATTTCCCCGCAGCTTCACAGTCCCTATGTATACAACTGGGATATTAGCAAAATCAGAATTTATGACTTATTGATAAACTGGCAAAATGAGAAAGGAATAAGCAATACTCAGGGAGAAAATGATGCTGTGTCCATGGAGAAAAATGGAAAGATTTACACTGACATTGCAGCAAGAGCTAGCACAGGGGGTAAGGATGGGGGCCGCCAAATGAGTCTTGTTCTCTTTGCAAAACAGTTTGAAAAAGTAGGGCAAATTTCTTTTTTTTCCAGATAAAGAGCCTTGTAAACAGGCCAAAATGCTGGTGAGTTTAATTACGCGATTATTGATTGGGATAACATTTATGCAAGTGCTAGGTGGAGCATATTCCTCAAGATAGCTGCAGCCAGGCAGGATTGTGTTGTTTTATTTTTTCCCTTTCCTCTTTTGCAATTTGCTGAATTGCTAATAACAAGCAAGAAAGGGGCTGCGTGAATGCAATGCCGAAATATTTCACTTGTACTGATAAGGTTTTGACTGAAATCTCCCTTTTTCCACAGAGAGAGAGAGAGAGAGATGTCTCAGGTCATTGTAAGAAATGTTCAACAATATTCCAAAAACTGGGAATACAGAGTACTTCCTTGATACAGTTGCACGCTAGTGACTAGTACTTCTTTGGTGTGGACAGTGATAATAGGAAGTGAATAAGAAATATTTGGGAAAAGTTAATTTGGAAGGACTGTGCCTATGGAGAGACCCTTTCTCCCATGCCATAAGGCATTGGGCTTGCAAAGAATGTCTGCGATATTCCCCTTTGTGTGTTAATAGTCAAGATAGCTCTTACTCATTATGGCTAAATGAGGTATTTCAGCCAGACTTGGCAGGTTCTAGAGAGAATCCAAAGGAAACTAAGAAAGAGAAATAAACCCACTGGTGGCTGGAAGTGTGCAGTGAAGAATACAACCTTGCACCAAATGTTACTCATTAGGTGGCTGCCTGTGCGTGACTTTAAGTGCCAGTGACAACTGCTTCTGTCCTTCACAACAAATCTGGGTGACTGAGGCGTCGTTTTGATTGCAGTTCTTAATAAATGTGACTGCCATAAAATACATGTGGAACAAAGAATCTTTTAAATGACATTTAGAGAAGTCCTGTAAGAGAATGACTTTACGGAGCAAAGATTGAGCAGTAGTTGAGTTCGGAATGGCGCAAAAGGAAGTTTTGGGAGAAGAAGGACTTGCACGGGGCATGTTAAATTATGAGAGGTTAACCATGGCGTGGATTTAAGGCTTTGTGTGTTTAAGCCATGTCAGATGGGATGGTAAGCCTTGGAAGGGCAAATTTTAATAAATACCCTCTCTACACCATGAACCATGAGAGGGGAGAGGCTTCTACCTTGGTGTGATTTCCCAGGTGGGAAATGGACCTTCTTGATCCTCTTGAGCCTGACACTTCTCTGTTCACTTGGAATCTCTGCCCCTTGTCTGAACTGATCTACGTGGCGCTTCTCTCGTTTGTTAACGAGTTTTCTGCGTGGTGGCCTGTGAGAGGCCTTGCTAAACTCCAGAGATGTTCTGCCTACTGAGTTTTATTTATACACCCACTCTGTTACACTTGACAAAAAGCCGCCGAGTTGTTTATCTTGTGTTTTTGTCAAAAATTTGTCTTACAGTAATTTTCTCTCCTCCGGCTGCCCACGGAGGCAAATCCAAATATATTATTCACCTGTTATTTCAAAGCCATTTAAACTTGCCAAATCTAAGTAGTGTTTTACAAGATTTTGCTGATACTCTCCAAGTTGTTATTAACTGCCTCAGAAGTAATTTTTGATCGCGGTTGTATTCAGCGGGCTGATGACAAGGCACTTCTTTTCTCTGTCACATTGAAATTGTGTAAGGACAGCATAGCTGCTCTCAGAAACAAAATCTTTTGTAAGCAGGAGTTATGCAGAGATTTTTGTTTGTGAAGACTGAATGCAGCTGGAGCTGTCCCCCCTATCTCCTTATTATATTACTAATTAAACTCACAGTAACCTGCCTTGTTTGGGGTTGTGGTTTGATGGTGTGGTTGATGTTTTTCAGCTGTGGTTGATGTTGTTCAGCTGTGGTTTGGAGGCTGAGCTTTTCTGTCAGTACAGCTGCAAACCCACAAGTCGTTTAGGGTCTGGAAGCTGGGATGGGAACTGTGGTTACTCCTGTCTCTATATCTCTGCTTGGCCAGGCCAGGTGGGTTGCTGCCCCCCAGCCTTGGAAGTACTAGTCCAGACCTTTGTGGCCTCAACGCATAGGCTGCAAAATGTGTATTTTGGGGTTTGTAAAGAAGAGGAACTTGCAGTATCATCTAGAAAAGTGGAGAGTATTCTTCAAACTTTCTGGAGATGAAGCACAAGCAGCTTGTGCTCTTCCTGATCGCTACCAGGTAATGCTAGAATAAAGAATGTGTGTGTAGTTGCAGTGTGTATAATTTCTTGTTATCCTCTCCCTGTATTTTGCCTTTGTAGAGACTAATGGTTTGCTAGGTCTGTATTGCTTTTCCAGATTTTACAATCCGAGTTTAGCAGTTTGAATCTCCAATGGCAAATCCAGTTCTTCTAGCTTAGCTCTCTACAGACGGGAAAATTCTAGCTATGAGCCTAGAATATATGCTATTAAAATGGTCCAGAATTGTCCTGCAACTTTTTTCTTTTTTTTTCCTTAATACAGGTGGAATGCTATTATAGAAATGTAACTTGGATTTTAGTTGTTTAAAATACTTGTCTGCTCTAATAATAAACATAAATATGAGGTGCAGAGTTACCCCTTTGCATGAAATAACTGTGGCAGACTCTTCAGACTGGTTATTGCCATGCGATTTGTTCCATCTTCCCTTCCCCTTGAAGATTGCAGAGAAAACTATTCTTTTTTTCCTACTTGCTTTTTGTAAGCACACTTAAAATATCATTTTATGAACAGCATCGTATTGCACAAGATTTGGTAGATACTTTAAGAAATATATTTTCAGAGATTTCTTTCAAGTGCTTAGAGATGGCAAATACAAAGGTATCTAAGAAAGAAACATGAAAGAAATATAATTGAGTGTATAATTACTGGAGCTTCTGTAATATAACCTCAACTGAAGTTGTTTGTATGGTTTCTCTCCCTCCTCATAGCTTCTTGAGGGTCCTCCTATGAACATACTCAAAAGCTGGCACTCTTTAGATACTTCACTTACTCCTTCTTAGTGCTTCAGTTGAGCGTTTATGCTTCTGTTACCTAAGAAGCCTGTGATCATGATTCCATAGTTTAAATTAAAGGACAGATTCAATTTTCATCACAGGTTCGAGCCAGAACTGGATTCACCATCGCTAGGAGAGTTGCTCTGTAGCTGCAGTAGTGTAACCAATGTCTCATCTGGAGTGATAATGAACTGCTGAACCACAGGCAAAGAGTTAAGGTTGTTTTCTAATTGCTTATTGGTGCCAAAGCAGAAAGCATCAATTGCTCCTCGTTGGTTAATAATTCCCTTGATTCCACTTTGATGTGACCATGAAGCTAGTTTTAAGTTGCTGTTGGAAATACCTTGCACTATATTGAGACAGGAGAGGTATCAGAGTAAAATGCCTTTATGTTCTCCTCTTTGGGACAGAAGTTGAAGTGGAATGTGTGTGTCTATGTACACTGACGAGCTATAAAGCTATTTAATTTTCCTACCTATGTCACAAGTAAGTCTGTGCTATAGGCTGAATGAAAGTTTGGCAGTATTTCAGTGTGCCATGCAGTGAAAGGGGTGTTGTGGAGCCCAGGGATGGCAGCGATGTTTCTTGGCCCAGCAGCTGTGGGAGGCACCACTGGTTGGTTACTGGAGGCACCAGTTGGTTACTGCCCAATCCCTGCCTTCCTCTGCTCCAAGTTAAGGAATGGTCGGGTTTCCATTGGGACTGTTCTGCAGAGAGGTTCCCGTTTTGAGGCATGCCTGGGACAATGCAAAGGGCACCCTTGTGTAACACTTGCATAAAATTCAGAGCTGGGCTTTTCTTAAATCCAGCCCGGTGTTGATATGTCAACAGCTGTTGATATGTCTGTTCGGTGGCGCTCTGGAGCTGGAATCTTGCTGTATATTGAATAACAGGTGAGCTGAGGCAAGCAGATTGTAGTCTGAAAGCTTAAAAGGGTGTGTTACAATACCAAGCAAACATGGGGTGATACCAGTAGCATGTGTTTATCTGTCAGTGTAGATATGACCATTTAAAATATGCTTGACTAAGGTATGTGGGTTATGGGACTGTATAGAATGAGTCCTGTGCAGGTTGTGAGTATAAAGAACTACATTTTTGTGGATTCAAAGCCTATAGAATTTTGCCATGTTTCTGTTACACGGTGAGTCTTTTGTATGTGTTCCTGCCTGCACAGCAAAGAGGGAGCTCCCAGGCATGGGAATCCCTCCGCAAAGAGGAGCTGCCCTTGCTCCGTGTGCCTTGGGCTGTCGCACCAAAGGGAGGTCATTCCCGCCGGACTTCCTGCAGGCAGCCGGAGCACTGGGTGCTCCTGTGCAGCAGGAGAGTGGGCACCTGCATCCAGGGCCTGGAAAGATGGTGTGGGTAGAAAGAGCAGCAGTGTGGTGCTCTCGGTTATGCTGTGCTTCAGTTGAGACCTGCTTGTCTTCTGCTTTGTTTTGTATTGACTTGTTTTTCTGAATGAGCCCCACATGACAAGTGCACAGTACAGCTGTACTTGGTATTATCCTCAAAGAGACCATCAATAATATCCAATGTTTTGGGTTGCTATGTTTTAGGAAGTTACCCATGCTATATTCTATAGTGTGCTGGTTGCTGCACAAGTCACACGGGTGAGCATTTCTTCTTTTATGTCTTTGGTAGACTTACAGTGCACCAAGAGCTAGCACTGCCATGTGCCACGGACAGAAATAGCTTGTGTGGGAGCTTCGCTGAGCTCTTCTCTTTCCCACTTCTCTTGCTGCAAAATACCCACGGTTATAGTTCCCCAACAGGGAGGAATGGCCCATTACAAGAGTAGTGCCTGGTACTATATGCTGCTCTTCTCTTGCAGTGGCTACCCCTTAAATGTTTCTTATTTTCCACCCTTTCATATAAACAACTGCTGGATAGCATGAGAGTTTGCTCTTTCTGACTCTAACCTGTTGCTCTCTGCTTTCTGTTCAGAATATCTGTTAATCTGCGCTGGCACACACTGCAGTTGCAAATTCCAAATACCATGCTACCCATTTGAATAATATCTCAGCTTTCATGTAAAATACATAAATGCATTTAATATCATGAGGAACTGAAATCTTGAACTAAGCATGTCCAGGGAGCTGTCTGAATTCAGAGAGCTACAGTGATAAGTGTAGGGTAAGCTCTTCATCTTATTTTAAAAAAAATAGGCTAGTCAAGTGATTTAAAGTTATGGTTCTGCTAAGTCCTTGGCTGATTGGAGATTTTTTTTTTCAATTAATCAATTTAAAATGAGTAATACTTAAAGTTCATTTTATTGCTTTTGCTGATTCTCTCTACATCCTTGTTACATAGTAGGCCCACATCTCTACTTATATGGACAGATACATATTCTTTTTTGGTATGTCTGCTGTGAGTTTTCTTTCTTGCAGTTGTACTTGATTGTTCACTGGGGCGTTCTGCTCTCTGTAGTAACCTACTGCCAAATCTGCTAAACCAGCATTTCCTTATATATTAATAACACCACTGAACTTTTTATAAAGAGTTTTGTTCCTGTATCTGGCCTTAAGAATGTGTCATTAAAGAACCTGCAGTTTGACATACTCAGCAACTGTACTGAGAATGGTTTCCCCCAGGAAATAATGATTTCGGGAGAAGCCATTAGGGTGAAATCCTTGAAAGGAGGAGCTGCCGAGTGTCTGCTAGGGGCTGTGTGTGAGCACTGACCTGGCCATGCTGCTTGCCCAAAAGGTGCTGCACGGAGCCTTCCAATGCACTCCTCCTGCACACCAAACCAGGGAGCTGTCTCGGAGACATCCCGTGGTGATGACCTGCCTCCAGAGCACATCTGCTGTCTCTTGAAGCAGCTCCGTGCAGCGCTGCGCTCTGAGCACGCTGGGCTGCTGCCTGCCGGGGAGGTGCTGGTGCTGAGGAGCCTCCTGCTAAATCTTAGGCAGTTACTTAACCAAAACATCCTGCTGCTGAAAGGGACACGCACAACTTGAATTTGTAAATTATATTGTTAGCTGTGGCTGATTACTGTGACTGATATTGATTTTTTTAACTGAGTATTTATAGGAAGTATAACAAGTATTCATCTTGCATGTATAAAAAATAAAGAAACCTGTCAAATTGTGTCAATATGGCACAGAACTGAGGTGAGCTTTGTGACTGCTGTGTCACTACTCAAAATGTGAAACTTGTTAAAGGGCAAGGAAAGAGGGAAGTGGCAGCTTTTGCTTTTCTTTTTTTGACTCCGACTTACTGTCCTGTGTTGAAGGACTAAAAGGAAAGTTGGCACCATATGTTTCGGTATAGGGTCTTAAAAATCACATACTATATTGTGTAACTAACTAAAAGCCAGTATCCTAACGGTTTAAGTGCCACATGCCTGTTTGTAATCAAAGAAATGCTTTTATTTACTTGAATAAGGAAAAAGATATATTCTTTTTGATTAAACAATGAAATACAATTCCTGTTGAAACTCAAATTACAGGTCAGACATTAGCCTTGGGGGAAAATGGCATTCATATCCACAAGGCCATAGAGCTGCAGCAGTAAAGTCACCTGATAAAGGATGGGTCAGATGTTAATCACTTTTGTCTGGGACAATAATATTGCCTAAATATCTCTTTGTATTTCTGCAGTAATCCTGCAATAATTTGGTTGCAGTCAGTTTTTAGTCACTCTGAGGTACCTAAAACCAAGCTCCGGAATAAGGCTCTTATTTTCTCTCTGCTTGTGTTTTGTAGCAGAAGTGAGAGTCTTCCTGTGGATATGTTAATCTGTGATACAGTGGGACAAATCTCATCTGGAAAACATTATATTAGCTTAGGAAGTGCAGCAGTTAATGTTAGCTTTGTTTTCTCCTCACAAATTTCTGTTGGTGCTAGGGAGATCTGTAGTCTTCCTATAGCCTGAACCAGTTTGGTGATGGGCTAATACTACAAAGATATTGTTTTCCTGTTTTAGTGGTGCTAAATCTTCAGCCAAAGCACAATGCATGAAGAACACACAGGGGTGGCACATGTCACCTGAGTGGAAATGTGACCATCCTCAGACCAGGATATAAATGCCCTTTATTGTGTGACAGCCATATGTCCTGTGTCAGCTGTTCCCATGTTTAAGTCTGTATCCTTTCATACTGGCATCGTGTACCTAGATGCCAAGGGCAGCGGACAGGTTGGTGGGGACCATATGTTGACCTTTCTGACCACCATACCAGATCTTTTCTGCTTGGTCTTTCCTGAGCCATGGTCAGGGTCCACTTCCATGTTACCCTCATCAGAAGAGCTGGATTCTACATGTGTTCATGGGTGTCTGTAGGATTTCCCACCCCTTTGTAGGCACTTTGTCCTTTTATATAATAGGAGAAAACCATAGTTCAAGATGATCGTGTCCTTGCCGTGGAATGTGGCCAAATTTGTTAGTCCTTTAGCGTCTCTAGTTCTGATCTAAGTTTCATAGACTAGAAAAGATTCTTTACTTGCTCTTCTGTCCAAATTAATTTCACCCACTGGAGATGAGGAATAGAAATCAGGAGCATGGGATGCTGGTTTGCTATCCACAAATGCAGGTACTTTTTTTCTTCTCCCTCATCTTTCTTCCTCTAAACCTACTTCACCATCTTTATTCTAGCATATCTTGACTAATGATTATGGTAGAAGAAAATGAAACCTGCCCTTGGGTATTTCCCAAGCAGACTAAGTTTGTCAGGTGAATTATTCATTGTGAATTAGCTCCTGGGAAGCAGGGACTGGGCAGAGTGCGGTGGTGAACGGGCTGGACCTCTGGGTACTGCTGTGACAGGCAGGTCTAAGGTTGACAAAACTCACCGTTTAAAATGGCCACAACTGACAAAGGAGACTGCTGCATTTATCAGATACCTGGAGCTAAAAGGCAGGGCCTGCTGGAGGGAGGAGAGGAAGAGAGCAAACACAGGGCACAAAGTCACAGATGTGAAGTATGAGGGATCTGTGCAGGATACATTGGTGCAGGACTCTTGTTAAGATCATCCATACATTGGAAATAGCCATCCATTATCCAGCGTCCATCCACTTCCCAAGCATGTAGAGAAGATTCATTTGCTGTGCAGACCACCCCGAGATCCTTGCAAGTGCCCCCAGGGCTTGCTATGATCTGTTGCTGACTAACTGGGGAACCTTCTGACCTGCAAAACTGGAAGTGAACTTAATTAGCTCCAAACTTTACTTTCTGCAAACACTAGAAATGTTCCTAGTAGAATAACCTGCTGTTACATATGTATGTGTTGGGGGAAAAAACCTTGCGAGTAGTTATTCCAATTATGTTTAAATCATTTTGGTAAGTATTTGGAATAGTGAATTTAAAAGCCCAAATAAATCAAAGGTGATGTACTGACCTCTTGTTTTCCTCAAAGTTTCTGTAAGGCTTTTATTTTTATTGGCATAGTGTCCTTTTCTAATGTCAGTGTTATGTGGCTTACCAAATGTGTTGCAGAAAAACCCCTGTGGTGCTTCTCCATGTGTATTTTGAGGAACAGCAGGTGCTAAAGAGAAGTTGAATGGATACAAGAAGAAAAGATTTACCAAAGTCTAGTGATTGCATTAAAGAACTGAATCTCTAGTAGGAACAGGCAAAACTCTTGGACTCTCTTTGCTTTCCCCAACACAGGTTTGAACTCGCCACTACTTTTAGTTTGAGTTGTGTTGTGGTGAAGGCCCTGCCAAATTTTCTAAATATGCTCTAGGTTATTCATTTTTATTCTCCACAAAAAAATATCCTCACACCTAGGAGACCACAGCCTACTGTGTGATAATATAATGAGCTCATTTATGGGCTTACAGTGAGATGGAAAAACCTCAAACTTGATCTGTTCTTAACCCTAGACTGGATGGAGCTGGACACGGTGACTGCTGACCCCCTTCAGTGACTTTTGACACCTTGCTATGTACATCCCTTCAATCCTGTACGGCTTGCTCAGGGTTACCTTGGGTGGTGTGAAAACCAAGCCCAGTGTGCTGGAAATAAATTGTCTGAACATTCCATTATAGACATGAATAGTGGATATTTACTTCCCAGACTTACTCAGGCTGGACTATTTCACAGGCATTATAGCATCAAGATAAGCTACAACATGTTCTTCATTTATTTCTGGCTATTTCTAACATACAGCCTGCCTAGACTCTGTGCTTTCAGGAGTTTTCTCCCTGGCATGGCTTTTAAACAAGGACTGAACCTACTTTATCTTCTCACTGCCTAGGCCTGCTTCTAGGCGCTGTCTTTTATCCGTGCCCTTTGTGCTGTGGCCTTGGAGGTGCCCCAGGCTGCTCTGTGCACCTTCACCAGGCAGCTTGGCCTTGCCTGCCGTGCGCCCTCCGCTCCGTCTTTTCATTAGGAGCGAATCCATCGTGGGCAGGAGATGCAGGTCTGCTCTTCCCATCCCTGCACGTGTCAAATTTGGCTGGGCTGGGAGCTGATCACAAAACTCTCTGCACAAAAGCAGGCAAACAAACCAAGACACTTATTTTCTGCAAAATAATCAAAGTCTTCCCTATGTTTGTCACTGCATAAAGGAGCCTGGCTTCCCTGTAGGTGCTGCGAGTGTCTCTCGCAGTTACCGCTCCTGCGCTCCTCAATTTCAGGCTCGCTCCTCTCCTGCACACCCAGGAATCCACTTGCCCAAGGGCGAGATGGTTGCCTTTGCTCGCCTCTGGTTTACCGGGTGATTGGAGAACACAAGGAAAAATGTGCTATTGGCATGGCCAGCAGCTAAATGTCAATTTGGCTCCAAGATAATACCTCTGACAAGGAGGCTATTTCTGTAAGTAGGTGCTCCTTACACAGGCAGGGATTGAAGGATCAGGCTCATAGCATTGTAAAATCACTCTCTCAGGAGTTTCCAGGACTGCCTGGAACGTTTTGAATTTCATTCCCCAAACCCTCAGGCAGCTTTTGAATATCTCAACTCTAATATATTGAAATAGCAGATATGGAGATTAAAAAAATAAGGCGAGGGGGAGTGAGAGAGGAAAAGAAGGGGCTCTGCTCTGTTCTATCAGGTGATTCCCAGCAGAGCTGTCAATAAGAGGGCTCCCCTGCAGACTTCCCTTAGCATGTCAGCATTGGGTAGGGCTGCAAAATGGGTTTGGGGAGTTTAATGGGCAGAGCTGTGCCCAGAGAAGCCAGAGCGCAGGTGGCAGAGCCTGGGCTTTGCTCTTGCAGGTGGCAAAGCCTGGGCTTTGCTCTTGCGTTCTGCTTCTTTGGGGAGAGGTGTCGTTGCCACATCAGGAGCCACCTCAGCTTTCCCTGCTTCTCTGCTGGGACTGAATTCTTTAATATGGCACAAGTCTTTAGTATATGCATTGGTGCAGGTCTGCCAGAACACAGGTAGCCTTGGCAGGCAAACTGAAATCAAAATTTCATCCTGATCTCTTCACTATAAATATTTTAAAGAAAAAATAAATGTAAAATTTTTTTTGTCATGGTTGCTCAGACACATTTACTCAGGAATATTCATGCTATTTTCCCAGACTCCGGCCTTTTCAACCACTGCCCCTTGGTAGTGGGCGGCCTGGGGGGCAGCAGGACTGGGAGCGGCGGCAGCTCTGGGATTGGGATGGGGATGGGATTGGGAGCGAGCCCCGGCCCGCGCGCCACACGATGGCACTGCCTTCCCGCGCTAGCGAGCGCCGCTGGCTTGAGCTTCACCTTGCTCTCAGTTAAGTATTTCATCAGAAGAATTTCTTCTGAACACAGATTGTATTTTCCTTCAGAAACAGAACAGGGGAGATTGTTTTTATTGTCTTAAAAAAAAAAAAACCCATAAAAAAAGCTGGAAAACTTCAGTTTTGAGAGTAGTAACTTTAACTTAATGTTTTGTCTGTTCATTCCCCCCGCACTAACTGCCAATATTGCAGCTCTGTAAGAGGAAAGCTGCAAAAATTTCATGCAACCATCAAATACTAGTTGCCTGAATATATTAAAAATCACTTTTTTGGTGATTGTGTCATATTTCTTTTCTGAGGAAATATTTTTAACTAAACATTTTTTTCCTGTTTCTTGCAAGCTTTTATTTTATTTCCAGTTCAGAAATCTGAAGGGGACAGTCAAGTCACTGACAGAGATCATGAGGGGTTATAAAACAGTGATTATTTTTTGTTTCTTTTGTGTTATCAGCTGAAAAACACCTTGGAATGAGTATAATTAGATTGTTTTATAAATATTGCATTAAAAGACCATAAACATTATATTAAAAAAAAGGCACTGTGCAAAGCCTTGTTTTCAAGAATTGTGCTTTTAATTCCCTTGGTTGAGAGTCTGAGGATAATACAGGAATAAATTTAGAATAAGTAGGATAAACTACGCCATCAGTTGTCTCCACTCATTAATATTGTACCTAAACTGATAGTGATTGAAATGTTTTTCTAATAACTTGCCATTTGAGATAATTCTAACTTTAAGAATTGCATTTTAATGTAATCTTTGCTGCCCTGAGTGAGTTTACATTATGGATGCTGGTACAGCAAGAGAAATGATAGAGGAGGAAAAACCTGGAAAACAATGTCTCTGAGGTAGACAAGTAGGTAAAACCTTAATTTACGTTGCAGCCCTAGCTTGGGACTCCAAAGGGAATGGGAACATAAGCCAGTAAGTGCTGGGAGCTCTTAATGGTGCCTCGTGGTCCTGTAGGTGTCTGGAAGTGACAGTCTGGAATTCCTGTCCTCGTATTCGTAGCTGCTTTAGCTCTGCACACCACTGGTAGGAAATTCTTCTTTATTTCCAGAACCGGTTCTGGTCAGAGGTGGGCTAAAAGCACCATTCATTTAGATTAAAGATCCTGAAACTGTTGCGTTTGTAACCATTTGTCACCGTTTAAGCAGCAGTGCATAAATGTCGCGGGGCTGGTACACGATTTAATCTCTGATGACAACAGCTCCATTCCTTACGTGTGCTCAGCATCTCTTTTTGATGGTTTACATTTCTTATGAGCAGACCCTGGAGTTTATGCAGAAATGTGATCATTCTGTAGGTTGCCAGGCCTGGATCTCCTCAGCACCAGGGAAAGCTGATGGTGTTGAAGATGAGTAGCAATCAACTGCCTTGCCAAAGGCCACTCAAAGTGGTAGAGTTCTTCATGGCACTTAATAGGTGGATCTCCATTTTGCGGGAATATTTAATATTTTTTGTTGTTTCAGGTCAGAACAAAAGCAAGTATTCTATAATTCTTATTATTCTTTATAATCCAGGTTTCTCAATTGGAAATTTCACAGTAGTTTAGTCTAGAAAATGCAGATTTCAAAATATCATTTAAATTTTGTTTAAGACTACATTATTTTTGATGGCATTTCAACACTAATACTTCCAAATTTTTATTATTGTCATATTATAATATAGATGAAATGCTATTTTCTATTTTAACTTTAAAACAAAGATGAGTTGTTACATAGTATTGATTTTTTTAATTGAAAAAGAGTGGATTATCTAATTAAAACAGCTTAGACTGTTTACGGATCATTGGATAATTTGTGTTGGAAGGGACTGCATAAGGCCTCTATTCAATCCTCCAAGCTGATGTAGCCATGAGGTTAGACAAAGTTGCGTGGACCTTTGAGCCTGGCCTTAAACACCTCTAAAGATGGACACTGTCAAACATCCCTGGAGTGCATTGAGCCAGTGGTGGCACCAGAGCCTGAAGCTGCTCAGGATCAGATCATACCTGATCTAAATGGTTGCCAGGTTTGTTGTGTCTTTCCTCACCAGTCAGCGTTACTGGAGGGAGGCTAGGAGAGGATAAATGTGAATGATCGTTCCCTTGCAGGGACTGATAGACTGCACTGGGATAAAGAAAAATATATGTTGATCTTGAGTTGTGTCCTTACCTGTGTCTTTTGCAGGTAGAAGATGGAGATATAGGAATAGTCTTAGAATCTGCATGATACTCTCTTCCTGCCTTTTCAGTTCCTTCTTACCACCTTATTGTTTTTTTTGTTTAAGGAGGGAGAAGAGATACAGACCATGAGAAGATTCCTTTGAACAGCAGCACTGAGAGCTGGAAGAGCTCTATGAGCTGTCAGGGATGGATGGACCGGCTAATCCCATGGGTGAGTTCCTCAAGGGGCAGTTTAGGAATGGACATGGGAAGTAAACCAAAGGCTGAAGCAGTTTTCAGTTAATAGGGAATGTCAATCTTTGCCTTAATCATTAGAGCAGAGAGGGATTTCTGGGTTGTGGTTTACATCATAATGATTCCTGGAGAGAGCAATGAATACCAGTTTATCAAGCACAAATGCTTAACTTATGGTGGATGTCACTGTTTTGGGTCTATTGGAAGAATGTTTATAGCTTTAGACCTTACTTCCATTAAAGCTTTGCCCCAGACGGAATAGAATATAAATCCCAGTGACCCTGTTCAGTGAAAATGCCCTTCATAGACCTCATTGCTTTGTCTTCTCAGTCAGTCTGTGCTTGAGACTGCGTTCAAAAGTGGAGCAGGTAAGGGAAAGAAATGGTGAATTACCTACTGCTAAGGAACTTTGAGGAACTATGCCATTATGGTGACTATCAGGACATGCAAGTTTTTAATGGGCATTTATCTTAAAATTATTGAAAAAATGTTGATACACAGAAGACTACACTGACAGTTGCAGATGCCTCATTGTTTCGTGCTGCCAAATAGAGGTAGAAAGATTTTTATAGTCCAATAAGGTGCCTTTTTCCTAGCCAAGGCAAGCAGAGCCTATGTCTGAGCTTGGGATGTCCTGAAGGAACCAGAGGTCTGTTTTAGTGGGACACTTCAGATACACGCAGACAGGGCTCCTGAAGGTCTGGGTTAACAGGCTTCTTACACAATTCATTATGAGAATGGTTTCAGTGCTTCTGTAAAACTCCCCAGGCAGTGCTCCTAGTTGGTTGTATTTATCATCCATAGCTTTTAAAACACCTGGAATTGTTCTTACTGGAGCAGGATGGGGGCAAATGTCCTTGAGTAAGCATCACTTGCACCACAAGATATCCACATTATTGAAGAAAAGTTTCCACCCTATGGAAACAGAATCAGCCCCAGCTGACACAATTAATCCGTGTCGGTGACGAAAAGCGTCGTAGCCTTCTGAGCCCACACTAATTTTGAGAAAATATCAGTTTAGCAAAGAGGTGCCATAAATAGTAGGGGCATCAGATTCAGCTAAATGAATAGAAATGACAGGAAGTACAGACTGATTTCATGTAGTCAGTGAGAGGTGGCAGGGAGAAGGCCAGATTAAATGTTCTAATGGATCAGTTTTCATCCAGAGGGGACATCTGGACCAAATACATTGAGAAACCCTGTTCCATTTCTTCTCATACAGTGCCCATATCATAACTCGGAGCTCCTTTTTTGACTGTGTTGTTTAAAGCACTGCCAGGTTATAGTTGCTGTGATTCTGTATGGTATTTCAACTGACATACTCTTTGCCCAGTTATCTTTGAGTGAAGTCAAAATCCTAGAATCCTCTCTCCATAAAGGGTTTGAGAGTTGACATTTTGCTTACAGCTAAGAGTAAACACACTGTGAATTTCAGGGTAATCTTATTTTTCACTTCAAAAACTTCTCCTCTTTTTAAATTCGGAAGTCTTATTTCTGCCAGGCTCAGTTTAGATTTAATTTACTAACATGATATATGTGAAGAGTTAATTTAATATAGCTTTTTTTAATTGCCTACCAAATATATTGTAAGTATGATCACATCTCTCTGAAATGAAAATCAAGACCACTCAATGTCCTTTTGCCAAACTGATTGTGTCTAATTAAAAAAAGCAAGAAATCCCCGTGATGCAGCCTTCCTTCCTATTAGCATGCACTGCACAGGTTACTACCTGATTTAATACAGAATGTTGTCTTGCATTACTCCATCCCTGAAGAAACTGCTCTATTTGGGTGAAGTTAAGTGGAGGTAGGTGATAGGAAAAGAAACAATGATCCTCACCTTAATACATGATGAGATATAATTTGACCATTTATTTCCTCTTTTTAACAAGTGAATCCAACTAGTGAAGCAGAAGCACTAGCCCTTAGCCTCAGACCTGGCACTGATTCCTGGTAAATAGCTAAACATGCCTATGAGATTCAGTGACGAATTCACATCAGCACCCAGTGCTCTTTGATCAATACCTCTAATCCATTAAAGATTGCCACAAAGGATCTTATGTTTCTGTCCCTTCATCCTGGTATTAAATGGGGACTAAAACAGACTAAAAAATCTTCCAAAATAAAAACAAGAACATTACCCTTTGCACATCTTAACGATAAAGAATCCTCATTAGTGCATCTGCTGTCCTGGACAGGCTATCTTGAAAGCAATTTAAATTTAACAAAGTAATTTTTAAATTAAAAAGGAGAAGTTTTATAAGAAGAAAATGTAGCAGAAGCAGCCACACTGCTGCATTCAAAATCCTATCTCCTGAATCTGGTAACAGTTAATTAGACTAAATGGCAGCTGAACCTGAAAGAAAAGGGGCAATAGCTAAATTAAAGCCCAGGAAAATGGTTATTGAGATTTTATTGTAGGATTCAAAGCCCATTGAATTTAATGGGAATTTTTCCATTGACTTCAATAGGGTCCAAATCCATTCCTCATGGCTTTGAATAAATGGGAATTAATGTTTCAGTGTATCCTCTTTTCCAATAGAAAGAGCCCCTGTGAGAAGTCCCACCAGTGACTTATAGCCATACAGTATTTTGTTATTTACATGCATGAGAATATATCTATAGAGCCAGGTTCTGCAAAGGACACTTGCTAACACAAAGCTAAGGTGACCCAAGTCAGTGCTCCTTCCTCTCTGTGACCTGTTAGACAGTTTTGAAACTATCATGAATGTTGAAAGGGGTTTGTTGCTTTTATTTGTGTCTATTTTCCTATTGTGTTCTCATTTTTTATTTCCCACTCTTTCCTCCTTTCTGGTCTTTTACTTTTGATAACTGAAATCTAGTAAGAGAAATGTAACTTTCTATAAATGCTCTCTGTACTACATTTAAAAATGTAGCACTCGACGAGTCTTTCATCTGACTACTGTGTTTGTTAGATCAAGGTTGTAATGAGTTGGCACATTCCCTTACTGCAATATATAGGGATCTAATGGCAGCTGCAATCATTTACTCTCCTTCCCTGAGTTATTTTCTTGGTTGCATGAGGTGTCAACAATAATGCAGACTGGGACGAAACTTGAAGAAATTAACATAAAGAGTGTCAAGGTGCCGTCTTCTGATTTAGTGCCAGTTTCTTCAGAACTCCATCTTATTGCTATCAATATTTTCTTGTGATTACCACTCCTGTAGCATATTTTCAACACTGAAAATTAATTTCATGTAAATGTACTGTTCGATTCCATCGGTGATGAGAGTTCATGCAGTCGCTCCCTCCCCTCTCCTTCCCACCTATTATGTTATCTTCTGTTTACAGCTCATTTTCTGGACTTTCACACCCCCACCGTTTGAGAAGGACGGCATAATGCTATGATATTTCATTTAGCCTTTGATAACTCCCCTCCCTTGGGTTGTGAGGAAGTGAAAATTACTTTATAAAAGAAGACTTGACTAACATAAGAGAAAATATCACTAAATGCTGCATCTGAGAATCGCAGTACACGCAAGGTGCTGTTCAAAACTATTAAAGTCATGCCATTGCTGGTCTTTAGGCATGTCATTTTGTAGCCAGCAGATTTTGAGCACTTCTGTATATCCTAGGTTTTTTTTTCCTTTTTCCTTTTCACTTCTCTTGAGCAATTACGGTGCAATTACAGGTTTCTGTGGTAGACAGAATAGTACTTTCATAGGGTTCTTCATGTGGCAAAGAAAATTATAGTACGGTAAACACCTTAGGGCAAGGATGAGATTGATATTTTCTCTTTTTTGAAAAAAATCTAAACATTTTAATCTAGTTTCTGAGAGGAATTCTATACCCTAGAGATAGGTGAGTATGAAGAAGAGATCTCAGGATAGATGATGAAAGTTCGTAGCTTCCAGCCTTGGAGACTGTCACTCTCGGTGTGAACCTTGGGATGGGAAGAGCTCTGGCCTGGGCATCCAGGGATCCTGCACAGTGTCCAGGTCCTTTATCCTCTGTGCCCAGTAAAGCTGTTCCTAAGTGTCTGAATGATGCTGCATGGTTATGGTGTCCTGTGGGACACCACAGCAAGTGCCATCATATGAAATAAAATATGTAGGAGGGAGATAAGGGAACACAATGGTAGAAAGGACAAGTAAAGCTAAAATAAAGGGCTAAAAAGGGCAGTAGAAATTCTGAGTATTTGAACAGAGAGATTATATTTTTATACCTGGAAGGTGCAGCTCTGTAGTCCTAACACTAACAGCAGGGCTGGCTTGCTGAGAAAGGATAGGAGATGAGAAGACTCTGATTGATCTAGTAATGGACTGGACTGTTGAACACGGTGCAGAGAGGAACAGGGAGCTGCCAAGAGCTGCTGGAGACTGAGAGACAGGGCTGGACTGCTGGGGCTTGGCTCCCAAGAGGGGGCTGTGGGTGTCTCAGCTAAATCGCGTCCAACCGAGGACAGAAGAGGGTGCGAAGCAGTAACAGTATTGCCTTGGTGTCTGTTATTTTCAGTCCATTTGTCTGTGTGCCACATACCTTTTGACAAACTAAATCATACTTTGTTTTGAAGAATTTTTCTGCATCAGAGCCTTTTAGTGCTTCCCTTCTACCACAAAAAAAAGGCCTGTTGGAGTCGGGTCTTGCTGGCTGCAGCAGCAGCTGTCAACAACAGGGATACTGAGAGACCTAATCAGAGGGTGTTGGCTTCCTAACTCAGAAACAGCTTTGGGCTGGTAGCTAAAGAGTGATGCTGACAAGGGGCTGAGTTGCTTAAGG
>JAVCKT010027587.1:13470-39205 GCA_032273925.1 Rhynchotus rufescens | reverse complement strand
TAAAGAGCGATGCTGACAAGGGGCTGAGTTGCTTAAGGGGGCAGGTACCAGATACTACAAATCCAGGAATTTCCTCCCTCCTGCTGCACATGTAGCAGAGTGCCTGTATGGGCATCAGCAAACTGCTAAACCACGCAGCCCCAGGGAGATGTTCTTGGTGCCTAAGATGGGCTAGAGGTAGGGTGGAATTCTGTCTTCAGGAAGTTCATCACTTCGGTAGCTGTACAGCCTGCAGAATGTCTAAATGCTTTAAGGAATCTGTGTTTTGGATGGGTTGCAGGGTCCTCCTCAGCTGTGCCCATGCTGCAGACGTGGTAGATGGTAAGAGATGCTCAAACATAAGTGTCCACCAAGGCACCACTGCAGCTCTTCCACAGATTCCACATCCGTAAGGAACGTGTCCTGAAAGGCATGTTCCAGGTTACGTTTCTACTTTTGTTTGAGAGGGAGTGGTAACAGATTGGAGTATTTCTAAGTGATGGCAATATTAACGGTGCTATTTTGGTGACAGAATAGAGATGATCAAGAAAATGGAGATGATAAATATTTACTATGTTATATTTCTTTTTACATATACTTTGCCTGCCTGAGCAGGTGACTTTAAGATAGTATGTTTGAACATTTCTCTGCCTGGATTGATTTATTGCCAGGGCACTCATTATGTTCCCTCCAGACAGATTTGTCTCTATATCAATTTAGCATATCTTTAATTACAACTGGGAAGCCTTTAAATTTCACCTGTGTTTTGAGCAATTTTCTATATTCTAGTCTGAATTCCACTCAGTAGCATTAAATTAGTTGAATTAACATTCAACCCCGACTTCCCAAACCTTAAAAAACAAAGCTTAGAGCACAAAATCCAAGCAGTGAGAAGGCCCAGGATCAAAGTCACCAGTGAAACTTTACCTGTATTTTCCAGTTCCGAAGGACCTGGGCTGTGTTCAGGACTCTTTCTGAAGAAGCAGTGGGTCAGTGTTTCCAGGTATCATTGTTCTTTTGTCATTTACTGAGTGCCACTGAAGCCCAGCAGCCACAAACCCCAAAAACCAGAATGCTGCTGGTGTTTTCCATGTCCTACTGTGGTGATTTGCAATTGTTCAGGAATTAGTTAGCAGAGCACCCTGCAATCCTCATTGTGCTGGTCCCTCTAAATGCAGAGAGTGAGAGCTCAGATTAAAAGTGAGCGCTAATACTGGAAATGCACTTTGTTGCATGCTAGTCTTGACTAGTATCTGGTTCTGCAGAGCTGAGCCTTGCGTGGCCTCTTGTATCTTTAAGTGATCGTTTTGGGTGATGCCAGTGCAGATGGGAGTGTTGAGCACGTCTGCCAACCCAGCCCCAGGTGTTTGCAGTTGAATTCATGACCTTATCTTCCAGAAGAGGTGGACTTGCTGCCTGTCAAATTCATACGATCGTTTACTTAAAAGTCTGATCAGAATCTCTGTGCTGAAAGAAGCCAAATAAATCTCTGGTGTGCAGTCCACCCAATAGCCTCACTTAGCCTTTTTAACCTTACAGTCCTTGATTTTACAGCCCTAACAATTTCTTTTGACACAGTTGCTTTTAATGGAATCTCATTGATATTATATATGTTTGTGTGTGTGCATTACATATTGGAAAATATAAATATAGCTATGTATATGATATAAAAAGGTATACATATGCAGTGCCAATCATTTGCATCCTAGCCAGATTGATTTTTGTCAGATTGATTTTTACTTTTTTTCCCTTCTAGATAAGGGTAAACACTAATTGCAGTGAAGAGATGGATTGACCAGTTTCAGTCCAACTGTGTGATGCCTATTGACAGTAATGTTCCTCATCGGGGAGGAATAGCTGTTTGGAAGGTTGCACTGAAGTTTAGAGTTGAGATGGTTGTGTGTGGCCAAGAAATTTTGTGGATCAGGTTCTTGCCAAGCCCATTCAGAATAAGGAACTGTGGGATGTAAGACATACAGAGAGAATTTAGCTGTAAAATTCCACTGAGTTTTTAAGTGATCAGGTAATTTCAGAGACTTAAAATGTGGCTTATTTTGAATGTTTTAATGTGATAGTGAAAGAATTTTCTATGTGTCAGTCTTGTGGCTAAAAATCTAGGTCTCTGCTCCCAAGCATGAGGTACTGGGTAAAACTGTTCTGCAGATTTTAGCGCATGCAGAGCATATTTTCATCAGACCTTATTTCAGAAAATAGCTGAACTACTTTATTCGACAGTTCAAAAAAATAAAAGGAATCAACGAACACCAGGAATTAAATTTCCCTCTTGGATAACTTCTGCAGTTACATTGAGACAAGTATATTTGCAAAGAAAAGCTGGATCTAACTTAAAAAATGCTGGATATGCTTAACTAGAGGTATCGCTAATTATGAAGTGTCTGTAAGGATCTTTCTCAGAGTCAATTTTTTTTTCATTACATTTGAATACTCTTGTAACATTTAAAAAAATTGTAAGTGGGGGAGGTTTCTTTCTACTTTCTAGTAAATAAAAGGCTTTTTGGCATGTGTGACAGTGCCCCTATGTTCCTGTATGTGTCTTTGTATGTGGTTGTGCTTTCTGAGGTGGCTTTGGATGAAATACCCTTTCTCCTAAGAGCTGGACTCCACATCCATTCATAATTCCGCTACCAATTTTCAATAGCCTTAGGCCACCATTCGCAGCCTTAGTTTTCCAGCAACTTATTCCATGTGCTTGACCTTCTCTTTGCTTTTTTGCCCTGATGCTACACAGCTCTTTCCCAGCAACCCAAAATCTAGTTTCTGGTTTCTTTGTACTTGAGGTGGTTTTTCATGGTGTACCTACATCTCCAAAGACAAGTACAAGTTAATTAGCTGGATTTTTGTTCTTCCTCATGTCACTCCTGAAGTTTCTTCTCTTCCAAGTGGAAATGGGGGATATAAGGCTAATTCTGTAAAGTGTTGGGATTTCATAGTTCCCTCTTATTCCAGAGACTGTTTAACACTTTGCAGGACCTTGAGTCAGGTCTGGATTCAGCCATTAGATTACTAAAAAGAAAATGGTGAAACTGCTGTCATTATTTCAGCCTATTCTGAACGAGGTGGTAGAAAATATACCGCATGAAGCAATCATATGCTATTATTTAAATGGCCTAAGATTGATCCTATTTTTCTTTAAGCATATTTGAAATCTTTCTCCTGTGGACTAGGCACAAAAAAAACATATTGTAGTCTACATTTGTACATGGCATTGTCATTTGGCCATTTCTTTTCCAAGTGAAAATGATTTTCTTCTTTTTCCCCCCAACTTCTAAGAAAGAATTGAGCTTCTGAGAACTTAATGTACAAACTTCACTTTTACAGCCTACAAAACTGAGATTGCTTTATGGAACTGGAAAAGAAAGATTTTTATTTATGAGCAAACTCAAGCAATTTTACATAGTCATTTTGGTCTGGTAGAAGTAAGGAACTCACTTCAGATTGCTAGAAGCACCTATTACAGATCCTTTTTCTAACTGATTTTTTTCATAGTGGTTTTGATAGTAGTTGATTTTGCAGGAAAATTTACTGGAAAAAAGAAACCTGGAAATGTATGAGTGGTGTTGGTCAACCACCAGAACATCAAACATCCTGATAGCTCCTAGAGTTACTCCGTACACTGCAAAGATTAGAGGATATTGTGATGCATATAGTGTATTTGAATGGCATTTTTCAGATAATTTGCAATGGATATCTGCAGTACATCAACTCTGAGGCCTGATATAAGCAGACTCTGTTACCTGCATAAAGAGCACTTCTACATGATGATGTCACCTAAACTACCTGCTGTACTAGGTAAAAGAACAAGAGAGTCTGAGACTAAACACAGGAAACAGCCAGGGGAGATTGCATTTCCTTGCTCGTTTTAATTTTCCATTCCTTCCTCTCTTTTCATTCAAGATTTTCATCCTTCAAATACATTTTAAAAATTTATAATGTTTACTCCTTGTACACATTGCAGGCCATTTGATTTTATATCATGCATTTTTATAGTCTTGCTAGAATAAAATGATATTCTCTCTTAAATCCCTTACTGCCTTGGTCTTTCTTAGTCCAAGTTGCATGGTCATTTGTTATATATGTCATAGGAGGCCCCATATCCTTTGTAGCATTTTCTTTTTCTATTCCCTTTAGAACTTCTCTATGCCTCAAAGATTTTGCTTCTTCATTTCTTAAACAATTCTGCCTTATTTTTCTACTAAATCACCAGGCTACTCAATTCAGTTAGGAACTTTTGTTTTGCTTATGCTTTGCTATCTTTAGTTCTATAAATCCTTTGTGTAATAATTTGGCAGTTCAGATTTGACAAGATGGGGAAAAAGAGGATTTTTTTGCTAAAATATCTTTAAAAATGAAAATCATACCGCACAGCTTCACAAGTCTCATCCATGTTTAAGATCTAGCTTTGTATTCTTAATGAAACCATGCTAGGATTGGTGCTCCTCGCATAGGTTCCCTAGTGCTGAAGAGCTTTTAATGAAGATGTAGAATATTCTCTAATCTTTATTTCGAGGTTCCACATTAGCTATGTTTCTCCTCAACTCAAACATGAATTATTTCGGCCCTGTGGAGGTATATTGGCAGTTTTTAAATGAGTTAAAATCCCTAATCCAGTTTGAATTTCAGAGCACGTTGTGTTACCTGTGTCTGTGTGTGCTAGTGTAGGAGACTGCCTACATGTGCATATTTATCATTTCCAGGTTGGAGATCTTTTTTTAAGCACTTATTTCCATTATATTATTTTGATGCAATATCAACTGTTGTTACATCAGTCTTAAGAAATGTTCCTTTATTGCGTTATTAACTATAGACCTAGAGTGAGAAGGAGGTGCTGTGCTAGGTGCTGTATATGCTTATAATGTTTATTATATGTTTATTATTATATGCTTATAAAGTTAGTCATTTTGGACTGCAATTTCTTTGAGAATAAAAGGTCTTCTGTAGAAGAGTCTGTATTTAATGTAATATTATCATCCTCATTTTATGAATTAGATGAAACATTCAGAGAACCAAATGATTTTCCCAAGGTCAGGAAGGAAGCTAAGAGCTGAATCTTCCCAGTTGCAGTTTCAGTAACCTAAATATATGCTCATCCTTCATGTGAGTGCCCAGGTACAGTTCTTCTGTGCTTCCTGCGCTTGAAAATACTTTCTTGTATGAATTTTGTGGAGTCTTTTTATTATCTGTTTTTTTTTTTTGGGGAGCAATAAAGGTAAAATAACAAAAGAAGATGAAAAAGATTTTTTTTATCAAATGGGAGTGTGGTGGAAGCAGGCTTATTTAATGATGATTTGTAGTTCCTTTCTTTGAGTTTTGTGAAATTGAGACATAAAAAGGAGAATTGTCAAGAGAGGAGAGGAGAGAAAAAAAAGAAAAAAAAGAAAAAAAAGAAAAAAAAGAAAAAACAGAATGGATTTCCCTGGTGGTTTGGAATAATGATGGACTTGATCAGCTTTTCAGTTGTTAACAGTTAAAGCTCTGTTCCCTGAGTTTAGAAAGGCCTGCACTGATTTCTAGGAGACTTGTTGAGTCCTGAACTAGGAAAGATCCCTTTTAGAAGGGAATCACTTCCTTCAAGTCTCCTAATCATGGGCAAAACCAGAGCATTCCACCCATAAATTGTTTCATGGTAATTTGGTGATGACCAGAGCCTTGACTCTCAAAGCAGTAGAGATCTGTGTGTTGTCCTGTGGGATCAAAGTACATGGTGATCAAAAAAGCGCAGTATTTTCAGCCTTTTCACCATACAGCTTCATTTTGGATTCCTTCTTAATCAGAAGTCACTTTGCAAACTGTTCCTCTTAATATCTTTTTTCTTGTTCTAATTAGTTTGGAAATTTAAGACTCTTGTAACTGCTAATGTGCTCATTTAATCTTTATATTTTATGTTACCCTTTTTTTTCATATTTTGGAGGCATCAGACAGATTATAGCAATTCATATCAGCAATGTGATCTACGCATCTTAAAAAAAATCAACCTTAAAATAATTTACCTCTGTAAAGATATTTAAGCGTGTGACTGAGAAGTATTAGATTCTGCTTCAGTTAAATTCAATGGAATAGATTGTTACGCAAATTCAGTTAGCCTGACAGTTCAGACATACAGCTAATAGGAGTGGTATGTGAAAAACCTACTTTATGAGATTGTGAAATGCTTAAAAAAGAACATGGTAACAGATTTCCTTTTTATAGATGGGAAATAGGGAAGTCCAGGACGGAGTGACTTGCTGCTGGAGTCACCCAGGAAGCCACTGGTCCTGCTGGGAGTGGACACAGCCCGAGGCTCCCGAACCTCAGCTCTTCTCTGGCAGTGGCAGCAAGGCAACTGCAGCCAAAATTTGTACCTCATTCTTATCTATGTAGTGCTGTGAGTGCAGCAGGTAGCTATATCTAGCGAATGGAATACATATCTCATATACATTATATATTGAGGATTTAGAAGATGGAATTAGCCATGCATATATTATAAAATTATAGGTATTTTGTGAGTTATATGAGTGTGTGTATATATATATGAGTATATAAATTTATGTGAATTTTGAATTTATAAAGCAATCAACTGGAAAACTTTAAGGGTGTGCAGATATGTTTCTGTTTTACCTGAAAAGTTCCTCTTTAATTTTTGTAGTTTAAAGTTATTTTTTAAGGAGTGTCTGAATGTCCTTTATATATTAACAGCGCTCTACATGTCAAAACTCTTAAAGTCTGGGGGCTCTTTCTTAGGTTGTATAGCTAGGTTTTAAGTGTCGTAGGAACAGTATCAAACTTCCATTAAATTAGAGGAGCTGTAAGTGCGGTGTAAGTTAAATTAGCAGGCAAGAAAATAAGGTTTCATCATAAATCAAGATATTTGAGGTGAAACAAAATAAGTGTACAAGCAGAATCTTGTGGTTAAGTCATGTTCAAAAATATTAGAAAGCATCAAAGTGAGTAATTGTTTCCTCTTGTGAGTTTTTTCCACATTAACAGAACACTTGTAATATTGATGCATCTTACCAGTCATCTAGAATGCTTCTTGCTGGTGGAGTAAACAATTACTTTAATATTTTTGAAGGTTTCTCTACATTGTAAGGAGCATCATGGGAGCTTATTAAATTCATTACAATACAGAAGAAATTTTAACAGCCATTCTAAGAGAGTGGTTTCTTTTCTTCCAAAACAACTTTTGTTATACTGAGAGGAAAAAGAATTAGGGAGTGAGCACTGGAAAGAGACTCATGCTAGATGAAATGAGGAGGAAAAAAGGTAGCTACTATTACTGCTTATAGTTGTGAAATCTTTTGGGAAGCTTTGAGTTTAGGGAATCAGTGTGTTTTCACTCATAGAGCTGCATTTTTCAGATCGTATAAAGAAATATCTAGCAAGAGATAAAGCACTAGCAAATAAAATTGTGATAAAAAGATGCAGCTTTCAGGTGTCTCAGCTAAGGAAATGTTAGGGTGTCTGGAGCATCAAATCAATCAAGTTATATTATATACAAACAAAATATATGCCTTAAGGAACTGTGTAACTCCTGTGTAACTTGTCTGAAGTTGATGCCTCTTGTTTTCAGATACTGGCGATATGAAAAGCTGTACTGGTCCAAAGTATCCTCCTCTTTAGCAATCGGGGTCTGATTGCGGGATCCAAATCAGCTGGATGCTTAAATGTCTTTGAAATGTAAGAGGTAATATTCAAAAGGGTCTCCTGGAATTAGTGAGAAGCCAGAGTCTGTGATGATGCATGTGAGTTTAGCCTGAGGGACAGGCAGGATGTTGTGTGTATCTGCACTGGTAGGTAGTGATGGGACTCACTTGAGAGCTTCTTGGACTTTGCCCATCTCCTTGGGATGTCAGAAAAATAGAGTGCTTGGAAGTGGAGCAGAGAAGCAGATCTGTGAAACATCAGCCTGAAGGTGGTTTCCAAGATTGAGGTTTTGGATGGGAGTTTCCGAGGAGGTGGTGAACCAGGAGCACAAATGATGATCAACTAACCTTGTGGAACCACATAGAAAGTTGGAAGCGTGATTAAAAGAGTCTGTTTATAAGGAGATGAAGAGAACAAAATAATGTGTGGTTGTTATAGAATCACGGAAGACAAAATTTCAAGCAAAAAGTTAGTCAAAGGGGCTATTTACAAATCAAGCAATAGTAGCGTGGAGTTTTAGAGAGCACCCTGACTAAACTAATGCTGTCTGAATGCTGAATAGTCTAATTTGAAATGAACAATCAGAACAACAATAAAAGAACAATCAGCAAACAACAAATTCAACAAACTTAAGATGAAAAATAATCATTAAAAATGGAGAACAAGCGAAAATGAAGTTCTCAAAATTTGTAGTGATAGGGAAGATCCATTGAAGGGTAATTGTTTTCAGGAAGAAAAAGGAAGAAAATGCAGATAGTGTATAACAGAAGCTAGACTGCGCAAACAGATGAGTTAGGGAAGAAGAGTAACAAAGTTCCGCAGTTCTGGTGTGGAAGGAGGAGAGACTTGTGGCTTTCCCTGCAATTTAAGATGTGGTCTCAGCGGAGTTGTAAGAAGTCTTCATTTTCCTCGCTCCTTCTGTCTGTCAAGGTCTGCCTGTCTTTCTTACTGGAAACCTGAGCAATAGAGTTTAGGTACCTCACTTGTAGATGGGTGAATCCTTCCAAGATGCGAATGTGTCACCGGTGGGTTTTAACCATGAAAAAGGCATCTGTAATCTACAGGAGATATGTGGTAAGCCTCAGAGCTAGAAGTGCACAAATACCGTGATGATTCCTTCATACTGAGGCTGATTACCTGAAATATCTTGTCTAAGTCTATATGATTCTAAACTGTTTGAAATAGAGTTAGTCTGGAACAACATCACAGAGAAAATGGAGAGCCCACCATAAAAAAGCAAAGTAAGTGAGGCAGGGCTATTTAGTACAGTGAAATGAGGAGGAAGAGCCTTATGATTACATCTGGAAAGAGGGGGGAAAAAAAAAAAGTAATAGCCCTGTTGGCTACAGAATAAGTGGTAGAAACTGCACCATTAAAATGGGCACCATAAATGAACCATAAATGAACCATAAAAACAAGTTGGGCAAGAATTGTAAGCAAGACAGTTTTCGAATATACAACGGGGTTCTGCAGCAATCCTTCTAGCAGCAGTACTAAGATATTAAGAGAGAGGTTTATCAGTTTATAAAGATCACATATTATGCTTACCTGTGATAGCAGGGGTAGAGTTTTGATGCTCTGCTCTTTTTAGTTCATCCCTAAATATTGAGTTGCTAGTGTGGCTCTTAAAGAAGCTGTGAAAGGTGGAAGGGGCTGTGGCTCAAGAGCCCTCCCAATTGCTTTTTGGGTCTGGATGCCCAAGGCTACTAGTCCTTGCGAAGAATTCTCAAATAGTCAATTGTACTGGATTAGAATGTGATTTTCTTTTTTCTTCATGTGAGGGGATATGAAGCAGACTAAGATCTGGCCTGTTGCACCTAACTAGAAAGGAAATCATTGTCATCCAGTCATCCTTTACACAAGTGTGTTGAGTCATTGTTCAAGTGATATGTTCCCAAATGACAGTAGCACTAATGTGGATATTGAATTCTGAATAGATTTTTATGACATGTATATCAGAGTTTTGAAGATCACTAGGAAAAGTATTTCTACTGACTGCAATTTGATGAAAAGCATTCAGTGCCCAAAATAACTGTTGATAGGAGATGTTGTTGCTGGTGTAGGTATTAGAAGAATATATTCCACTGTGAGATTTAAATAGCAATGATTGTCCCCCAAAATAAGTCTTCTGAACAGGCAAATATGCTTTGGAAAGCTGTAAAATTCTTCGGAAAATTGTAATATAATCATTGATTTTGACTACATAGAATTTTGAGGCACAGTTATAAGTAGATTTACAAATCTGTGACGCATACTTAGAACAAAGCCCTGTTGATAAAAACCTCTGCACTATTTCTTTGCCTGCAGTAGGGCACAGAACAAATTGAGAGATGCTTTCACAGTAAGACAATTTGTTCTTTTGATTTCACTTCTGATTCTCATCAAGCATGAAGCATTAGCACCTTCATTTAGATCCTCTAAGTATGAGCAGAAAAGAGATGAGTTCAGAGGGGCCCTGTGAAAGAAGGAGTCATGTGGGAGAGAGGTGATTTCATTATTTATCATCCTTTTGGATTTCTGGACAGAAAACACTAGTAGTCCTGAAGGACAAGCTCTTCTAGTGGAAACTGGTGTAGAAATGACATGATATAGTAATTACCGATGATGGAACAGAATTGTTAAACATTAATAGAAGAAGTTTCTGTTTGTAAATGGCAATAAGGCTTCTGGGCTGACTTGTTGCTGACTAGCTGTGCACCTCAGTTATCTGTCTGTGAAATGGGGCTCTCATACATTTCTCCTAAGCACTGTTTAGCGAGATTCTTGAGTAATGTGCTATAAAAATGCAAATTTCTATTTTGTTCAGTTATGGATTTAAAATCCCTGAAAGCAGTTATAAAGAGAGCCATTTTAATTTCACTTTGACTTTTAATTCAGAGCAAAATAGTCATTCATGGGGTGGCTGTATATGAGGTGTGTTAAGTTCCCTTTATAGTCTGCATAATTCATTTCCAGAATAGCCGAGTCAACCATTTATAACAGCCTTTAAAGTTCTTAGTAATAAGCCAGAAAGCCAGTCTTCAGAAAGGTCAAGAAGGCCAAAACATGCTCTTTCTCTGAGAAGCAGTTGCTTTCACTAAATCTCTTTCTATTTGTAATTTATTGTTTGCACTCCTTGTGCCTCTACAATTCCAAGGCTTATCATATGCCCAGAATAAGTTGTTCTTAAGTTCCCAGCCCAAATAGCAGCTATGTTCTTGCTGCAAAGCGAATTAACCAATGCAAATTCCATGCTGCAGCATCGGGAAGCACTTGAGCATTGGGGCAGCTCTGCTCCCAAGTGAGAAGAGGAACCAAACGCTCCATAAGGGCCTTGCCAGACTGAGGTTAAGCCAAGTGAGCAATGGTTGCCATAAGGGGCAGCTTCTGCAGTGCTTGAGACCCCCTAAACTGCACCCAGACTGTAGTAGTTCAACTAGAAAGTAGGATCCTGAGTGTGCAAATTGGGTCTCTGTTATTCGTGGGTACTCTTGTCCTTTGGAACATTTCCCATAATAAATAATTAAGCCAGGCTGTTGGTTCCTTAGAAGTAAAAAGGAATTGTTGCATTTAGGAAAGCCAAGCCTATGTAGCTGCTGTGAAGTACTTTGAAATAATAAGAGTTGGGATTATCTGATCACACAAATGATTTTTTTCTATAAAGATAAATCAGTGATAGACAGTTACTTATATACCATTGCTCCATGTCAGATACTGGGCTTGCTGGATCTGGGGCCCAGCATGTCCCATGTTGTTTCCAATAGCAAAGCTGAAATTTACTGTCACGCACAATTTTAAGAAAACATATAGCCGGATCAATATGGTGCTATATTGCTATACTGTAGACAATAGCACAATAGAGTTCTGTTTGTCATGTGTTTTATTAGATTTTATATTTAGCTAACACATTGACAGCACATAAGAAATGATAGCAAAGTAATACCTGTGGAGATAATATTTTTTATTAGTATAAATAAATACATTCAATCAGGCATAATAGTTTCATTTGCTAGAGAGACTAAGACTTATTACTTTATTTTTTTTGTCATTTGAGTAAATAATATTCTGTGTGGCTCAATCTTCTGCAAAACACTTTTTTCATTTTAGCAGTTCATAAATGTGTTAAGTGTACTTCTGTATTTAAATAACATTAAAATAGTCACGTAAATTAAAGTCAGAGCAGCATGAAACAGCTTGTCAAGATAAATTTAAATTTCTTAATATTGATTTTTTTCTGTCACAATTTAAACACTGAGCATATTTTTATATTTCAGAATTTCCAGCAAGGCTTAAATTTTAAATACAAAATTACTGGGAATAGGAAATATAGTCTGACTATAATTTTCTTGCACCTCTCCTTACGCAAGCAGCTACACTAACTGTGAAATTTTGTTATTTTATCAGAGGACATTTAAGCGCTGAGACGCAATGGGTGGTGGTGTTACGGTAAGATAATCACCCCCCGAGGTGTCCTGAGACACAGTGTAGCTGATTGCCTCTAATCCTGTTGGGATGTAATTATCTCATGATGACGATATTCTTTGAGTTGCCTTGTTGCTGTTATCAGATTTCTTTTGCTTTATATCTAAACACATTAAACAATGACTTTGTCAACTTTGAGGTCCATTGAGATTAATCTATCTTTTCACAGTGTTTAATTGGCAGTTGGAAGATGTCTTTGAGCCTGTTTTCAGTTTAAGATTACAGAAAAATGCAGAAAGAACACCTGAAGCTCTGGCCCATCCAAATGAAACTGAACAGCAGAATAAGTCATTTCTCTAATTTTAATTCATTGAAAAGTTGCTAGTTAGGAGATGGCTAACAAGAACCTCAAATAAACTGAGTGGTCTGCACTGCAGTCACATTGCTGCTTTTAACCTCGTGTTTTCAGTGCCTATGTGTGTGAGTCCTGCTGTGTGGCTAGGTAGATCACTGGGAAAGGCAGCAAGGACTCGTTGATGGGTATCAAGACAAAAAGAGAAGATGCAGCTCCGTGCAGGGCACTTTATCTTGTTTCTGTGGTGGTGCAGTCTGAGCTGAGCTAGTGGCATAGGCAGCGAGGGCTTTACAAGGCAGCTGGAGGAGAGCTAGCTGTGTGCCTTGCACGCAAGGTAGACGTGCCATCTGTTCCTGTTTTTGCAGTCACTTGATAGATATTCAGACATCTGTATTTTCTTGATAAAGGTCTAAGGTATTGAAGCGTTTCTGCTTTCCTTCAGATCCGTATCCCAGTTTATCCTGGTGACATGCAGAAAGTACATGACGATGGGAAAACTCTGCAGTCTAAAAGCTGAAGTTCTGCGGTCTTTACGCTTTCTGGCTCACGAAGTCTGATCTGATTTCGGTGGTTTAACTGGTTACCTGAAGTGAAACTGTTCAAATAAAAGGTATTTAGAGGCCAGTGACCTGCTTTTTAATTGTGAGAAGTGACACTTAATAGAAATTCAGAGCAAATCTTTCATTTCTCTTGCTATCTTCAGTCTTTGTCATCAAATCTCAAGTAAAATAGTTGATATTGAAATAGTTGATGTTATAACTGATTTATGTGGTGAGCAGATCTGCCTAGACAGTAGGGCATAAGCCACAGCACATTTCACAGACCTGTTCTCTTCCTTATGCACCCTGAAGACTTGTAAGAGCCTAACTCAAGGACAAGTGCCTGAATTCCTGAACACAGAAAGCAGAACGTGGGAAAAGGAGAACTCGAACAACAGCACAGAGCTGAAGCTGGAAGCATCCCTGTCTTAAGCATCTCACACAAAGCCACATCAACTGAAACCTTTCTCGTCTCCTCGTAAAATAGAAAAATAGACTTAGGAGTTAAATTGAGCTGAATTTTTACAATTGGGTGTAAGAGACTGAGAAGAACTAAGATTTTGTCAATGAATGTAGGACTATTGTTAAGTCATCTCATTTTCTGGAGATGGAGAATTATTCTGCTAAATCATCTGAGCCCTGTTATCGTAAACCAGGATAAAGAGTTGAAGTGTCCCTTTGGGCCAGAAGAGATTATAGCATGGAACAGAAAGATCTGGAAGAAAAAACTCCCCAAGCTAGAAACAGTTTTGGGGGAAAACCTTCAAGTAACATTCACTGCATAGGATTATGAGGGAAAGACTCCAGGAAACTGGTGGAGTTGAACCAGTCTTTATAAACCATGGCCAAATCAGACTAGTGTGTCTGTGCTGTGTGGCAAAAACTCCAATGGTTTAATTATAAATTGTGTGTGGATGCTGGGTTTTAGGAGTGATGGTAAGAAAGAAAAAAGGAAAAGCAAAATGTGATGCTTTCTGGACTGCTGCCCATTCCACAAATCACATTCTCCTGCAGGCTTTCTCAGCAAAACATCTTATTTTCTAGTGAATGATGTACTCAAAGAGGAGTTGCATTCATTTATTTTCTAAAGTAGGGCTTGTTTGTACTCTACTTGGCATAGGTTTCTGTCTCATTTTACTAATGCACGCTCAGTCCTAATTTAATAATCTGATCTGGATTACTCCGTGCTAATAGAGCTGTTATCTATTGTAGATGAGTTGTTCTCAGTGAAGGTGATGATTTCCAAAGGGAATTTCAGAGTATGTATGTGAATAATAAATTAAGATACGGACAACACATTTTCAGTAATGAGGAGGTAAAATGATAATTGAGTGACTCAAAACTGCTGTGATTTAAAGTAGATTTTAATTGAGAGAGATTTGCAAGGTACATGACCATCATGTAAGTTAACAGTGTTGAACTAAAAGGACAGAATAATTTTCAAAATGATTTTTGCAAAGGAGAAGATATGAGCTTCAGTGAATTATAACCAAAAATCTGTTTGATACAGTTTAATTCTAACTGTCTGAATTCTCTTTGGAGTTTAATGTTAGTCATCTTAATTCTTGTATGCAACTTTTACCAAAAAAAAAAAAAAGTTGTTGAATTTAACAGAAATGTATCATTGCAGGTGGTTCTTAAGCCATATGCTAGCCTTTGTGAATAAAAGTAATTTTCACAATAAAATCAAGTTTAAATTATCCAAAATTACCTACATCTAGTCCATCACAACCCTGTTCACAAAAATCAGACTTCTGCAAATGAAAATGCTGAGTTTTTGTTTTGGAGATGGGTTTTAATTTGTGTCAGTAAGGTAGCAGGTCTTTAAAGCCAAAGCTAGGACAGCTTTGATCTGCTAAAGTTCTTTTGCAAGTCCTGTGACTTTGATTTAATATTTGAGGTTTGCTGACTTACTGAAGGAATAGACTGGCTGAGTTTGAAGGATTCAGTAGCAAACATTTGAGTAATGCATACAAAATGTTTAATGACATACAAAATCTTTAATTGGAACTTTTAAGTTGTAATAAGTCACTGCATGACCTGTCACTGACTCTTGAAAGGAGGAAGGATTTTGTTTGCCAGAAGTACAAGCTTGTATTTTTAATGGAGGAGATGGACTGTGATCTTAAGGAGTAACACAAAGATGGACAGTCCTCTTGGTGGAGTCTAGCACTCAGGAAAGTGGATGAACATTCTGCGAGATGCAGGAAGTGAGCCTAGGAATTGTGTGCAAGGAACAAAGTGAAGGAAAACTGGGCAAGAATATCCCAAACACCACCACAGAGGCACCCTTTCTGTAGGGATCTACCCAGGTGTGGACTGCATTTCGCTAAGCCCAGTTCCAGACTGTAGGCAGGTTGCTGAAGGAATTGTCCATCCCGATAATTTCCTCAAAATCCTTTATGTCCCTTCAGTACGAGAAGAAAGACAACAGAAACAGCAGCAAGTGAGGACAGTTTTGTCAGAACCTGCTACTTCAGGTTTTGGTTGAGTTTTATATTATTAACGGGAACTTAGCAGATCTTGCATTAGTTTTCCTATTTAAATTTGCATGTGTGTTTTGATGAGATAGTGAATAATGGAAAGACAAGAAGGCAAGCCAGACAAAAAATTGCTTATGAGAACAATTTGTCATAATACATCAGCTGTAGTTTGCTGCCGCCATGGGCAAGGATAGGAGCCTGCTTTGGAAACCAGCCTTTCTGAAAAGGGATCACTGTGGATATCATGCCTCACTATGAGCAATAATGTACAATAATATGATGAAAAAGGGTAAATGCAGTGCTGTGTTAAATAGAATCGATATAGTATAAAAAAAAATCTTGCCACCATCCAGATTATTTGCTAGTACAACTCCCCAGCATGTATGTTGCAAGCAAAAGTTGATGAAATGTTTTGGAAATGTTTTGGGTGACAATGTGAAATGAAGGACAATTAATGTTTTCAGATTAACTGAAACTCTAGTTTCAGGGGGGAAGGTGGTGGGGAGGTAGCAGTGGTAGAGCAGGGTGGTAAGGCTATATCTACTTGCCCGTCTTTGTGGTGACTAGGGAAATCTCAATTCCTGGGAAATTTCAGAAAATTCCAGCCCTCCTACTGCCTACGTGGGTCATGAAACAAGGCCTTGAGAGCTGGCTGTAGAAAACAGAATGAAACCACCAGAAACAAAGGAGAGTATTCACAGTCTGTATTTTTAAAATGCTGGAAAGAGGTTGTATTTATTGCAAATAAAGAGAAAAAGAAAGTACAAGTCACTTGCCAAAAAAAGACTTCATTATTTGTCAAGGATTATGAACACTAACATTTAAATGAACAAGATTAAGGGTTATTCTTTCTGCTTGGCCCCAGCCCTGGAATTTGGGGTTTTACTGGAGATTCCAGTACTTTCTTTTTAAGTTAAAACTTCATCATACCGAAAGGTTTTCATTTCTAATAGTTATTTAAAATGGAGAAATCCAACCTAAAACTTGCACTTGGCAGACTAAAATCCTTTAAATTTTCATTTTAAAATGCAATTTTACTTTAAAGAAATAACAAACTTTAATGCTGTTAGGAAAATAGCCTGCTGTTAATCTGACAGTGTGAGCTAAAGCTTGGGATAGAAATCCACAACTTCAGAAATGCCTCGTGCATTTTTTATCAAGTTATTTTAATATCTTTTAGCCAACCTTCCTTTATCTAATTGATAAAGCTCTATGCAGTAGCATGCGCTCTGATGAAGAAGGATTTTCTGTGCAGACTTGACCAGTGATCTTTGCATGTAGATCTTGAGAGGAGCCCTCAACCATTTAGGCAGTTTGCCCATGTTTGTGAATGGGGGACGGAAAGCATAGGGACTCCGTTGGCTTCCTTGGGAGAGGGGTGTCCTGTTGGCCTTGGTGTCGGCTGCTGAAGCCCCTCCAAGATGAAGGGCTCAAGCTCATACTGAAATGGTCTGTGGCATAACTGAGCTGTTGAGGCAGAATAACTGGGAGTCTGGTAACTGAAGTGTGAGTCATGAGGAGTCCATATTCATGGCACATAATTCTTACACACAGCTTTAAGCTGCTTGGTTGCTTGGGAGACTCGTTTTAGTTTTTTTAATAAATATCATCTGGGCTTGTCTGCCTCTCCTTAGCTTTTTCCTTTATTCTCAAAACAAAAAGTGGGAGTGTAGCTTCCTTGAAAATGTTTTCCCTTCCCAGTTTCTAACACCCACTAATTCTTTTCAAGATATTTTTTACCCTTCTAGCTCCCCAAACTCCTCATTGTCTTTGCCCCTTTGTATCTTTGCCAATGCTATTTTCACACTTCATTTTTTATTCTTTCATTCTTCTTTATTTTTTTCCTCCTTGTGCTCCTGACATCTTTTCCCCAACTCCTTCCTTGGCTGTTTCTCATAAGACCAGCAGTCAGGCTCCTTAATCAGGTGTGACGCGCCGGGCTCACTCGGTGTCAGGTACAGGGCGAGCTCCGAGCCCGCCTCGTGCTGGGCAGGCACACGGGTCTGCAATGAAGATCGATAGACCGCGCACAAGGAGCTCTGCAATCCCCCCCGGGCCCCGTCCTGGGACTGAGATGATGTTTAAGGAACTGTAGAAAATAAATGAGATTCTTTTCATTAGCCTCGGAAGACCACGGCGGCGAAACTTGCTTTATATCAAATACAAACTGAGGACCAGATCCTGAAGCCGAGTGAATTCAAGTGCTGTTCTGTTGAGTGGAAAGAAGACATATGATTTATTCCAGCTGAAGATGTAACTCTCTTCCTCCAATGCTCAGTCCTGGCTGGGTTTTCTTCTAGGCACCTGCTGATGCCTGTGTTTTATTATTTAAAAGAAAGAGATCACTGGTAGCAAAAGTATTCACAACTGAAATGAAAATTAAGCACATATAAAGCTGGTGTAAGAAAAATGAGCAGGAGAGCAAAAGTGCTGCTAAAAGATTCCCTATGGCATGGCAGGGCAAAGGGGGGACAGGGAAGAAATGAGCCTCTCTACCTGGAACAGTAACTGTAAAAGCCTTTCTAGTCCCCCCAATTTGGTACAGCGTGTTGCTACATTTCTTTAGCAATAAGAGAACAAAAATATTTTGTTGCTTTTCCATCTTGGAATGGGTAGAAGCTTAAACTGAAAAGCTGGACCTGCTTTGCTTTTCTTACCTTCATGAACTTCAGCAAAGTGAATATCTGAACTCACTGTATAGGCAGAAATGAATCTAATCCCATTCAGTTTGGTTGTCCTTCCCTGCGTGTTTTTGTTCACTATCTTGTACTCTCTTGCATTTGCTTCTTGCAACTTCTGCAACTGCTGAAGATATCTGTGTAGGTTAGATAGATGTAGGTACAATTTAGAAACTCAAGCAAAACCCACCAGATTTGAACTCTGATGGGTGTATGAGTACGGGTGCATCAGTACGGTCATTGGCAAGGGAGCAAACAGGCACCCTGTGCACTGTTCATTTTTGGTAGGATGATGTCTCCTGAAGGAGAAAGAGGAGAGACAATGGCAGTTTATGGTTTTTTTTTCCCATGGAGTTGACATACAGAGAATTGTTGTACGCAACTGAAGAGTTGCGTATAAAGAGTTGCCTCTCTCAAAGTTGGGATTCTTTTATTGCTTTGGATTTTCTGGAATAAAGGAACTTATGTCCCAGTTGAAATTATCCATGACAATTCTAAAAATGGCTTCTTTGAATACATGCCTTGGGAATGGGGGCAGGTGCAGGTATGCTAGTTGACAATATATATTTTGTTGCCTTTTGCAATAATGATAGCTGAAAATGTCACTGCCATTACATGGCACATTTTATGCTATTTGTGTAGTGCCCTTAAGCATCCTGTCCTGCTAAACAGAACTGCAAATTACTGGACCTGGGTAATCTTCCCTGAGCAGCTTGATATTTCTGTTTTTAATTGTCAAACCAATTACTGGAGCTTTCGACGAGAGATGCTAATATTGTTTTGCACTTAGCCAGGAAAAAAAATGTTAAAAATCTTCTAGGAAATTATATTTTGAAATATCAGAATCTAAAAATACATATTTAAAAGAGAGAAATGTCAAAATATTGTTATTGTTTGGGAAGAATTGTGTAGTTTAATCATGACAGAGAATTTATATTGCTACAGAAATGCTTTATTCATTTCTTGAAACCGCACCTAACGTAGGGGATATAAACTGATAGAGGAATATGTTGAAGGCACTTGTAAAAGCTTTGGTAAATTTAAGAGACTGCTGAAAATCATTCTAGAGTTCTTATAAACAGGGTCAATGTAGGTTTATGTAGTGTCAATGTGTTCTCTTTTATACTGAACTTTGAAGTCTTTTAGCGCAAATTCCCTCCCTCTTAAGCTCCGATTCTCAAGGCCATGCACTGTTTTAAAGCCTGCAAAGATTTGCTGTAAAAGTGTGGATTTATACTGATTGCAGAGAAGGGCCTCAGAGAGAGGCCTAGCCTCTCCGAAGGCCTGTGGGGACGTGGGATGGCGCTCGCTTCGGGAACGTGGGCCACTTGTTTAAGTTAGAGCTGCTTCCTCTCCCAAAGGCGCTTTATTGCCTTCAGAGTCCACTGTGCACGTGGGTGCACTTGTAATACGTGGATTTTGTTTCCTCTTGGTTAAGATGAAGTTCACGTTAACTTGGTACGTTGGATAAGGAGAAGGTAAAAGAATGGGTAGAAGGGGTCTGGAATGAAGCACACACACGAGGCTTAGACTCGTGCAAATAAACTTCAGAACAGAAGGAAGTTTGACTGATCCCAAATACTCTGGTGATGGATTTTGACCACTTTTGCAGCGTTAATGGTAGGATGTTGTGCTTTTGTATGCCCTTGTGATGGAATGTATTTAGAGTATGATATAAATGTAGCTAGAGAACATATCATTGAACATTACTTTTAGTCTCATAGGAATCTAGATGTTTAAGAACAGCTTGCAAACTGGTTAGTTTTAAATCCCTTAACGTGAATAGTTTTTGTATTAAAAACGAAAAATGCCAGCTGCAAAAGATATTGCTGTGGAAACCCACCGGGACCGGTTTGCTGCATCTTCACAGGAATACTTCTGGGGTCAGACCCACTTTAAATAGTGTCCTGTGAAAATATTTGTGAGCAACAGAAGCTGTATAATAAAACTTTAGCAATATGTTTTTAATAACGTGTTCTGCTAAGAGAACTATTTCCATTAAGTGCTTGAATTAACAGAACTGAACAACCAACTGCAGCACGCCTGAGGCACCAAGACTAAGATTCTTTTTGCAGGGTCCCAGCTGGGCTAGGTTTGAGGGAAGGCGGTGCTCCAAATACATCCTTGATGCAATCTCTCACTGAGGGAGTTGCACCAGGAAGGAGTTTCACCCAATATGTTAAAACGATCATATCCCGAGTCCCACGAGCCCTCGGCATGAGGAACGGCTGCAGGGCTGAGCCCACGCTGCGCGCTCGGGTATTTTGCAGTTCCAGCCCTGCATCCTGCCCTCTGCCTCCCAGCACCCGCAGTTGGGCACTGGGCTTTGCGGGAGGATCTTCACGGGCCTTTCCTGCAGCGAGAGGGGTTTGATAACAGCGAGAGCCCAACCGAGAGGCTCTCGCGGTGCCTGGGTCTCCATTTGCCACTTGCTCTTCTGCCCAACAGCAGACATTAATTTGCAGGCAGTGGTGATATGGGTAGCGTTTCCTTCGCTTTCTGTTTTCCCTCTAAAATGTTTTGACCTTTTCCTACTTTCAAAACGTTAAGCAAGTATTTAACTAGAAGCCTTCTTTTTATTCATTATTTCAGATTTCAAAAGGGTGGTTGCAGTCTCTAAAACTGGTGCTCTGATATCTGGAAGGACTAACAGTCAGGATCCCATTTTGCTCCTTTCTTCTTTTTCTTCTCTTTTGTGTTTTTTTTTTTTTCTTACATTCTTCCTTTTCTCTGAAAGCAAATAACATGCTTTTTCCAACTAATATTTTGCTTCTAGTTGAGGTACACAGTGTGTCAGATCATTGTATTCCATCAGAGAATAATGCTTTATTTAGCTATAGATTGCAAAGGAAAGCTTTCTTTCTAGCACATTTCCTATGGAGATAAATGCCCTACTGAAGAGTATTATAAGTCCATGTATTTACTTCTGCACATGCCTTAGAATTTACGTATCAGCTTTTAAAAACAGGTTTCTAGTAAAGCTGCAAATCTTTCAGAGGCTCACATATTTAATCAAATGATATTTTCTTAATTTTTATGTTTGTATTCCTGTCTCTGAGCTGTCTTTTTTAAGTGTCCTCATGTTTCTCCCGTCACATACCTTTTAGTTAAGTGTGTCCTCACTAATGCTCACTGGCCTATGGCAATATCTGCCCTCCTGGTTCTTGCTCTTTAGTTTTCACTTGCATAGATCAGCAGGACACGTTGCTAATTCCTTGCTCCCCCATTCAAAGCTCTCTTTTTGCCTATTAGAAACACCTGAAACCACATCTGATAATTTTTTGTATCTTTTCTTCTTTTTTAAATCTTGGAAATTGTCATGAAATGGGTTAATTGTCATTAAGCCTCTGTGAAGATTAGGATGCTGTGGTGTGAGGTGGCTTATAGTTGCCCTGGATATGATCCATCCCTCCAGAAATTCCTACACTGTTGTCTTGTGATATGGCTACTAAGACACTTAGTCTTCATGGTGCACATGATAAAAGCACCATGTTTATGACTTTTCTCCATATTCATTACTATTGAGTCCCATGAGTTTGAAATCTATGCAATATTTATATAACTATAGCAAAAAAAGGGGGGATCTTATATACTTTTCATTTTCTTTTCCTCTTTCTTTAGCCTGGAGCTAAGCCAGTTTGAGTTCTTCTGGGCATGCAGCTTTATATATATCAAAGGATCAAGGTTTAAATGCCATCACATTTTGGGTCTCCTTATCCAATACTAAAATGCTAAAAAGACCCTGGCAAAACCATATGGTTTTGAATCACCATATGGTTCAGAAAACTACCAAATCTGGTCTGACAAGTGAAATAGAGCTGTCATCATAAGCTACTAAGATCAAAGGAGCTTGTGCCTTAGTATATTTATATAAAACACATCTTTGCACTTTCATAAAAAACCAAGCATGTGTTCAATTCAGATTTCTGTGGGAAATGTCTGAATGACAAACTTGCATGAAATTTGTGAATGGCCACCCAAAAACGCTGCAGAAATGGCAGTTTTGCCCGGCACGGGCAGCCTGGGACGTGCAGCCGGGCTCTGCAGGATCTGTGCTCCTGCTTAAGCCACAAAGGCCGGACTTCTACATCAGGCCAGCAATATGTGCAGCCCATGTTAATTAGACCAAAAACCTGTTTATTGATGCAATGAACTTCATCTTGCCTGAGTTCCTTTCCTCTGGAAAATCCTCTTTATGGAATAGTCATTCACAGAGCAATTTAGGCGCGAGCGTCTTTCATTGCTCGTGGTCCCGAGGAGCCCGACACACAGAGAAGGAAGGGACAATTGGTGGGTGCTGCTGCCTCCCTTTTTCCAGTCGTGCCGAAGATGTGGATCCAACACCAGAACATACTTTTGGGAGGGTTACAAAATAGAGTAAGAACAAACTGGGGTTTTATATGTTGGTTTTATGAACACGTCTGCAAGTCCATAAGAATTATGGAAAATATTCTTGATAATTGGACAACAACCTGCATTTACAAATATCATCAGAGATAGAAAGTAAATATATCCACAGGTATAGACAGGAGAAACTAGCTTTTCCTCTGCATAATGCACTTCCAATTATACTTTTGATAAAATACTAGGAGGCAATAATTCATAGATAATGTTCTGCAATATTTAACTACCGGATATGTCTGCATAATTACAAATTCAGAAGGCAGTAAAAATCATTAGAGAAATAGCTGGGCAAATGTAACAGATCTTTTTTTAACTGTGAATGTCATCTTGAATGTGCAGATGAATTCGCTTTGACAGCACTTTGCCGCCTTAGAGGGTTTCTTTTTCCTGAAAACATCTGAGCAACTCAGTTTTGGTATAGTTAGAACAAATATAGAAATAAACCTACTATGGAAAATTAGAATGTTTAAATCAGCATGGATATGTTTTAGATAAGAGGCAAGCTTGTCCAATGGCACAAAACCCATTGCCTATACTGAAGCACAGTCATTAAAATGAGCTAGATGTGGCTCCTAGCACAAATTTTGCAGCTTGTGTTTAAAGGAATATCCCAGAATATCTAGGAATAAATTCAGTTTACAGATTTTATTCAGAATCTGAGCTTTGCAGGACATCTTTGCATATGCCTGAGCCTAACGCTTGCGGAGCATCCCCAAGAGGTGACACTCGTACCTGATTATCTGTAGCAATCACAGAGTGTTTCGGAGCAGCCTTTTCAGGAGCAAGCCCATGAAATTTGGTGCCACAGCATGATGGAAGCTCACAAGCCCTGCTGCTCTTCCAGCCTGTGGCAGCCAGTTTTCTTCACCACTCACAAATATCTCCAGATTGGCACTTGTCCAGGACTGGTTCGGCTGATTGTTGCTCCCATATCTTCTCCTCTTCTGCTTTGGATTGATTTACCACCTACCTGTCTTTTTCAGTCTAAATTTCTTTTCCTGTTTGGAAAAGATAATTTTCAGAATAAACAACTAGATTCCAGTTCCAATCATATGGTAATGATATCTTGGATTTGGGAGATAGTGATTTCATTGCCATGTAGGAAAACACTCTGAAGTCCAGTAAGCATGAACTTACCTCATCCTATCTGGAGTTCAAACACTTCAAATTTCCTCATTTAGGTTGAATAGAAGTAGGAAGGCCACAGAAAGCAGTTAATGAAAAGAGAAAAAGACTAAAATGATGCAGTAGAGAAGCAGCCCCATGCACTTCTCCAAAATTTGAATCAAAAATCTCCTTTCCATGTAGTCCTTGCTCCCAGGTATGTCCTCAGAAGTAGGCAGTTACATAGGTACGGTGACTGTAGTCATAAGGAAGGGCTTAATACTTTACATATGCAGGGTATGAGGTAGTTGTGGTAGCTTGAGAAAAAAGAATGTGTTGCATCTTCTCCAATGTTGCAGAATAGTGTGATGTAGAGAAATGAAAATGTTAACAGGAAAGGGAAATTTTTATCTGGAAAGAAAAAAGGTCTGCAGGGCAATACTGCAAAGCTGCCTGCCTACAACGGGTGAAGCACGTGTTTGTGTTCGGGGCAATTCTAATAGTAGAAATGGATTTTAGAGATGGAAGTTGTTTGGAAAAAAAATATCTGTGCATAAATAATTCTCTGGAAATTCTGTGGCTGGACTATAAATCTATAAAAGAAAAAAAGTTTTGTAAAAATAGATGGAAGATTAATGTAATTTTTCCTTAAAGTGAAAAGTGTGGAAAAAGTGACTCAGAGTGAAAATTAGTGGAAAAAATGATGTAAGAGTAATTTTCATAACCTTTTGTAAACTTTTCTTAAAAAAAAAAAAAAAAAAAAGGAATATCTCTGCAGTGCTGAAACCTGATTTGCTATTGTAAAAGATCATCACTTTTGATGGTTCAAACAAACACAGAGTTTAACAAATGTATTTTGGTACGCTTTGCAGCTATATTAATTTCCCCACTTGTTCTATGAGCACCTTCTCATCTGCGTTAGAGAATGAAGGACCTTTATGCTGTTTCTGCCATGGTGCTCTGTGGGTGTAGGAACAGTTACGACTGCTGAATGACTCTTTATGCAGTGAAATGTGAACTTTGCCATAAAATGTGTCATTATTTGAAAATGCCCAATATCACTGCATGGCTACCATGCATATAGTGCTAACCTTTGAACTCTTATTATCCCATTGAATTTTATGAATAGAAATGGAAAGATCAGGCTGTGTGATACTCCATCTGTTTCATGTCTGTGGATTATCTCCAAAGTCGTAGGGATATATGTACAGTTGACTAGTTGTATTTTTACATTTCTGTTCAGAACAATTAAAATTCATTTGGGTCTTTTTCTTTCCTATCAAGTTCTAGTATTTATTGAGGTACACTGGAAGCCAACTTCTTTACAAAAATAAGAGTTTTACAACATCCTCTGACTTCTTAAATTGTTTCAAGTGAAGCTAAGGAGCTACGGTTGAGTAACCTGGGGTGGTGGGTGAGCCAGGGTGACCCTCTGCCCGCACGGATAGGTTTTCTTCCCTCTTGGAGTGCAGCATTTTGCTCCTGTCTGCTGTATTCAGCCCAAATGCATCACTGGCTATCCCGAGTAAATTGTTTTTCTTGATGCTTATAAAGTATCTTCCATCTAGACATAACTGCTCGTAAGTCCAGAGGGTTTTTGGCCTTCTCTGCAGAAGCTTAGAAGTTTGATCTTAGGTGGGATATGGTTTAAATTTATCACAACTGATGGATACAGTAAAGCAGATTTAGTAGGTCAGTACTTATACTGAAAGTGAGTAGAGGCCACTGATACCTCTTGCTAGTTTTAAGACAGAGAACACTATAAATTTCACAGGTTATGACACCCGTTTTTATCACCTGCTCTGCAGCTCTCATTTTAAAGACTCGCAACCTGGAGTGAGCATGTGATGAATTGCTGGTGCAGGATAGGCAGAGGAAGCCCTGAGATTCGTCTTCCCTGTCATAACTCAGGCAGATGGCATCATACAGGGTCCATCTAATTGCCTGATTGCAGTGATCCCTTCTGGGGAGTGTTCAACCTGTATTTACATCTCGAGGTGATGTTCCCATAGCGTTGTTAGAGGCATCTGTGCCTGATGCTTCTGTGTCCCTGAATCGTTCAGTTTGAGAGGCCTGTGTTTTTTGTAAGAGTTAATCACCCCACACCACTAAGCCTGAATGCAGTGCAGGACCTCAAGTGGCAGCAAGAAG
>JAVCKT010027587.1:0-13460 GCA_032273925.1 Rhynchotus rufescens | reverse complement strand
GCAAAGCTTCTTGGGGCATTTGCACAGGTAACTCGTCATAATATATGTTCCATGGCAAGGAAGTCATATGAACATAACCAGTTACACCACCAGTAACTCTAGACTTGACAAAGGACATTGGTTGGTTATTTGGTTTAAAGTTTCTAATGAGCTTTTTGTACATCACCATTCTTGGAAAAATCCAAAACAATCTTGTCAAAGTAAAAATAGTATTTTATCTTTGGAATTAGGGTTAGAGAGCTTCATTCCCATGAATATTCTGTGCTTTCCACCTCCCAGTTTGCTCAGTGACCGTGCATGTAAAACATCGATGGCATCCTGGGCACTGAGGGAAATTCAGACTTTGCCTTTTGCACTTCTGCTCACTTTGGACGTTGCGGAGTGGAGGAGTCTGCATTTGAGCTTTGCTAGGATCCTTTTTGCTAGGAGTGCAGTGCAGCTCGCAGCAAAATAGCTGGCTTTCAGCAAGCCTCCATGAATCCTTTGAACCTAATTTGCCAGGTTACAGCACGAGAATAAGGATTTTTCTACCCTCTTCTCCGCGGGAAAGCAGTGCGGCAGGCACCGCTTGAGAAAACACGGCTTGTGATCCTGCCAGCCAAACCAGCCCTCGCTCCCACGCAGAAACTTAGTGAGGAAAAACACCCTGGATAGTCTAGTTCTGTCGTTGCAGTCTGGGCTTTTCTTGCAGCAAGGTAACTGGTGCAAAAAGCAAGCCCGGTGCTCCCTGAAGATGGGCAAGATCGGCATCTTTAACATTTAGAATTTGGTGCTAAACTTAATTATATTTATTATAAAAAGCAATTGCTACTAATTTCTAATTGCGTATATCCACAAAATGTAGGGTAACATATGCACTTGCAAGATAATTTAATAAAAGATGATTTGATTAAAACCTACAAAAATGAAATTGGTGAGTTTAAGTATAGGTATTTATATTCTCTGCTGTGCCAAAGGCGTATGTCTTCCCTGATATTTTTGGTTATTTCTTTGCTAGACTATGCATCTTTATGATAGAAAGTGATGATGACAGCCAAAGCCCTGTAATATTTCTTAAAGATTAACCTTCAGTAAATATAATAAATTGCCCATGCTTTCATGTTTGTATGAAACTGTGCTTCCTCTAAACTGTCTCAATCTAGTCCAGTGCCAACCACAAAAAAAAAAAAAAAAAAAAAAAAAAAAACTTTGGGAGGAAAACATTCCGTTGAAATTGAATGGGATGCCATAAAATTAATGGGAAAAAAAATATATAGTGGCCTAGCATTCAGGAAACAATCCAGACAACTCGGCCATTTAAGCACAGGAGTTTCAGACTAAGTCAGTGTTAATCCTATTGACTATTTGCGGTCTGCAAAGCAAGATCTATAGTTGTATGGCAGCAGCTATAGGCAATTTGCTTTATGCAATGTCATTTTCAAGTTTAATTCGCAGCATATGATAATATATGTTTAAGGTGACATGTTTCTTTGAGAACTTTAACTGCCACGGGCTATTTTAGAATAGCTTTATTTTTCTATTATTGTATTTAAAAAATATTATTTTTCCCCCTTCTTAGGCAAAATATAACATTAAACTCCTCTTTGCTAGAACCCCAAATCCCAGAGCAGTTTGGTTCATTTTAATCATACCTAAATCTACTGAGGTCAAAGAGGGATTCTTGAGTGCTTAAATCTAAGCATGAGTTAAGTACTTGGCAGGAGCAAGTCAGAATGTGCAGCACTTTGCTGGATCAAGGCCTTACAGAATAATGGTGGGATTAGTTGTGTGATTACAAACAGGGGTTTTTTTTTTGAGTTTTAAGTGTTTATTAAGTTAGAATCCATGGAAATTGCAGAAGCTCTCCAAAAAAAACCCTGAATCTTCCCCTATATTTACTTTTTCTCTCCCTATTTTAAATAAAACAAATCCTAATTATTATGCATCTTTTCATGCACATTTTTATAGTTGCTTTTGCCTGGTGTATATGTTTTATTGTTGCTTTTCTCCCTGTATGCGTACTAGAAAGTTAAATAGTAAAACAGGATAAACAAGCAGGTACTATGTGATAATTGAACTCTTAATGTCAGTGTTATGATGCAAGTAATGCAGCTCAAGGTCTCTTATCCTTCAGCAGCTAGACAGTAATTGCCTGATGATAATCACGATAACTGCCCTCCCTGGAGTTACTGCACGGCTGTTCAGAAATACCTTCTGGATCTCTTACAGGAGCACGATGAAACCCCCCATATTCAATTATTCTACTGCAAGTTGAATGATTATGATGCATGTTCCCTGCCACAGTGATTTACACAAATAGAACATTAGAAGTTTTATTCTGCAAGGAGGGATAATATTTTAAAGTAGAAGTAATTAAATACTGCGTGGAAATTTCATTCGGCGCTAAATGCGGTTCTGCAGCACAGGCGTTTTATTACCTGTACATTACCTGCCTGCCCAGCAAGCGGGGGTGAAACAGTTACTGATTATATTAACAGATTGTTTTTTGAGAAAGATGGTTGTGAGCTGTTCAGGTTTGGCATGAAGAGTGAACAGAGATTAGAAACTTGTTAGTTTTTCAGTGAGTTTGTCATTCCTGTGTGAGCAGGAGTGTGACAGCTGGGGCAGGGGGGCAGCTCTTACCCAGCCCAACGTGCACTTCTGTTCAGGACCTGTATAATGAAATCTTGGGTTAGACCACCTACTGGAACAAACAAAAATTAAAATGAAAATACCTTTGCTTTCCATTGAGTTCTGTGGCAATGAGCTCCATGATTAAAATGCATTAATTAAAATAGTGTTGTATGCTTCTGTGGATAGTCTGTGGGTTATCTGTATTCAAAAACCAGTGTGACTTGCTGCAATTGAGCAACGTGTTTCCCAGGACTATCCCAGAGTCTCTTCTGTCTTTCCCTTCTTCTGATCCGCCTTGTACTCTGCTTCTTCAATGCAGTTTTGTGCACCTTAGAGACATAATTATTTTCTAAAGTGCAGATTATACAGTGACCAGACTGCTCTTCTTTTAAGGAGATGTGAGTGGCTTAGTGAGTGGTATGTGCCTAAAAATGGATTTCCCTTTGCTTCTAAAAGTTGTTCCTATTTATTTTTTGAGTGCCTCTGCTCTTGTATTATGAGAACTAATGAGTAATTATTATCCTGTTCTGTGCTATCCAGGATTTTATAGTTGCCATTTTCCCAGCCTGATGAGTCTTAGTCCATTTAGCCCCTTCTCCCATGTCAGCCGTTCCGAACCCTTGGTCAGTTCAGCCATGTGTCAAATGGGGATAATAAGTTATTTCCTTAGGAGTTGTTATGAAACTACCTGACTTGATGTATTATAAAACTCGTTGAAATCCTTGGATAGACCTATTTTCTGTTTTTCAGCCTTTGCCTTTCTCTTCTAAATGCAGAAATGCAAAACTATACAGATTGCTGTTTTCTGAAAGTGTCAAAATTGCACACTTGGAATTATCATTAAATAATTCAGATCTTATTTTCATCTGAATCACATCGCCCAACACTAACCACTGTGACAATCTTGCTGATCCTTCTGGTTCAATTAGACCAACCATTCCTCCAGAATGCCCAAACCCAACAAAACGAGGGGATTTTTTTTCCCACCTGGCCACAGCCTTTTCCTGCTCCTGGAACAGACAGGAGGTGATAAAAACCAGGATGACCCTTCTTGGTACCAGCTTGTCACGTGAGTTTTCAAACAATGACACACAATGAGATAAATCCTACTCTTCCCTACTGGTATGTTTGAAAATTGCTCCACTGATTTCAGTAGAGTTCTTCCAACAAGTATTATTTCTTGTGCCGTTCTTAACCTCAGAGTAAACTGAAGGGTTAATATTGTATGTATTTTTTTTCAGTTAGCACAAGATAAAAATGTTGGCATTCTAAAATATATTGAAACAATAAAATGAACATATTTTTGATCATTGCAAAAGGCATAACGATATTCAGCTCTTTGGGAAGCCCACATCTTCTCTTAAAATAATGAAGTATCTTAAGGAAAACTGCTCATGTGTAAATCTTTTCTAAAGTGTTGGCATCTTTGAAGTCTGAGGCAACCTCAAAGATTAGAGCCCGCATCGTTCTTCCTGAAAAAACTGTTTTTTAAGCATACTGATTAGGATGTCCTACAGATTGATTTGAAAAATAGCTTTTGCAAGGAACCTGAGTTTCTTCCTTATTCCATTTCTTTTTTTTAAAGTCAGTCATATAGAACTCTGCAAATTATTTTTGAATAGACCTCAGGCTAAAATCACTGGTTTAAACATGCACCGATAGTGTGAAAGACATGAGCAGGCTGTTTAATTTATTTACAAGGCATCGGTGTTTTCTTATATTTGCTCCTATTTTGAAATAAAGATTTAATCCATGAGAGAGCAGCAGACCCAGAATTCAGCTCAAGTTTCCCTGTCCCCTTCCTGCACGTGGAGCCTTGGGAAGACTAACGCACTAATGGTATTTTTCTACCATACCCATCTCCATTTTCTTCTTTGAACGCTTTGTTTCCTGCACTAATATTCCAGTTCTCTCAACATAATGAACGAGCTAAGGGACTTGCAGGCGTTTCAGTACCATTTGTTTTTTATCCTAAAGGAAAATACAAACCCCTCTGTCAGATAGGACTACGCATAAAAATAAGTGTTTTCTGCAACACAGGAGTTGAAGGTGACCTATGCTAATATAACTGATGCAAACTTTTTTTTTTTTCAGCTGAAAACACTTTTCTGGCTTTTTGTTTGTTCTCACTAACATATCCCTCTCACAATTTGGATACTGTGTAGTATTTAAAGGGAGCAATATTGAAATGGGAATAGAGAGTTGAGCAACTTCATGAGCTTTCTTTCACCTGGTAAGTATTGTTGCTGATTTACTTGGTGAGAAAATAAAGGAGAAAAATGGATTTCCTAATTCAACTTTTGAAATTTGAGAATGAAAACACATAGTTAGAGCAAATTAGAAACTGGAAAATTATTTTGTAAGAGTAGAAAAATTGTTTCCAGCCTTGCAGTTAAAAATACAGTATAAGAAATATTAAAGAAAATATTTCAAATGAAAAGAAAATTAAGAAATTTTATTTAAAAATAACAAGCTTGTCTGTTTCTCCTTTTTATTGATTTTTTTTCTATTTCTTAATTCCATGTTGGTATGACCAAATTTACATTTTTTAATAAAGTTTGCTTAGTAATAGCTCTAGATGAAAAAGAACAATTACTTTAAAATAGCTTCATGCTACTGATCAATATTTATGCTATTAACCAACCAATTGTATAGCAATCTGTCTATTCTAATACCGAACTGAATGTTTCTTTATTCTTTCCCTAAATTGCTCTTTTGCATCTTTTGTTTCCTGCAAAGTAATTTTCTTTATTTCCTCAGTAATAGGAAATTTCCTCTGTCCCCATGAATGAAAATCTTGGGGGACTCCAGAGCCATCAGGGCTCAGAGAAGTGATTAGGGTGCCCTGAACCTTGGAATGAGAATCTCCTTCCACTAGGGAGACATCCTGGTTGGACTCCTCTAGGTTGTCCAGTCCTTCAAACTAAAATTTGCCATCGGTTTCCAAAGAGGCAGGACTGAGGCCCATAGACTCACAAAGCCTTTAACAAACTAATTAATATTCACAAAAGTAAGTCAGGAGTTGGAAGGAAGAACTAATGAGGAATGATTAAGTGTTAAATATGCATAGAATGTCTTAACAACTATTAAAGCAGAGGACAGAGGAGTTGTCTGCAAATACTGCATGTAAATAAAAAGGGCAGAGGAATTAGTGAGGTTGGTTCTGGAACTAATGAAATAATAAGCAGTAAAGTACTTGTCTTTTTGGTTATTAAACTTTCCCTTGAGCTCTAATGCAACAGGAGATACTGAAAAGAACAAATGAGAGGAATTTCAGGACAACAAAATAAAATAGGATAAAATCCAGACCCTGGTCAAAATGTCAGAATAAGTATAATATAAATATGAAGAGGCCGTCTGCAAATTAAATCTTTAAGAAAGGCAGGAAGGAGGCTGTAGGGAGCTATATAGGCCAGTCAGTGTCAGCCTCACGCCTATACTGGTGCTTGACTCATGTGACTGCCTTCTGTCATAGACCTTCTACTAGGAGGTTGGATGGGGACCTCCAGCTTACATTTTTCTACAATATTAAGAAAAGGTCTAATTAACTGATTACAGCTGGGCTTGTATCAGATGGGTGAGGAGGAAACAATCAGAACTAATCATTTTTTTGGAGAATTTCTGCGTCAAACTGAGAAAAAAAAAATGTAGTTGAAGGACTAGACTTTTACGTTCAAGCTCCAGCTAAACCAAACAGAGGTTTTGGAGGCTCCATAGAAAACTTATTTCTAGTAGGATGTCTCTACAGGAATCTAAGGCTGTATCTGAGAATGAGAAAGCTCACATATATATAGGCCCAACCAGCTCTGCTGTCACCTGTCATTTATGAAAGTTTTCATGTCAATAATTGTTTCCCATATTGTTTAAACTGTATTTAAAATGTAAATCTAATGCCATAGTTTTTTTCATAAATAGTTTTTTTCATAAATATATTGTAATGTAGAGTACATCTGGAGACACTAGCAAGGTTTGGAAGTTCAGGAACATTCCTGAAATTGATTCCTAAAAGCATTTAGTGAGCATGCTTAAAATTATACTTGAAATCCTGATCTGTATTTGGCAATATAGTAGCTTTCTCTCATCTCTAGAATAATTTTAAATTTAATTGCAAGATATGCCTCAGATATCTTTACTTGTGAAGTTGTGAAGGAAACAGTATCAAAAGGAGTTAAATCTAGCTAGAGATTGAATATTGATGATTTATCTTGGCAGTGGTAATTCTTGTATTTATAAGTTCTTTTAAATCTGTATCTTACTGTAACAATATTGGGTCAGATAGCATCAACCTCATCGGAACTAAAAAACTCTTTTTGCTTTCTTACAAGAAATAGTATTTCTGCAAACTGAAATATAGAAAAAACCATTATTGCCTCCAAGGTGGTATGCCATCTTAATAAGACTTATCTTTGAGAAAAGGAAAAATGTACTTTTCAAATCCCACATGCATTATAAACCACCACTTACAAAACCTTTGTTCTAAAATGTTGGCAATTTTACCTGGGGCAGATATTTCACTGCGTTTAAAAGGTCTCCACAGGATTCTGCTAAAACTAAGGTGAACCATAAAGCCCTATGGATACAATGAAATTTAAAGTTTTTGTTTTTCCAAGTTTTTGTTGACTTTTTTTTTGTCTTTTTCAGTACAAAAATCTATCTTCATCCTATGAATCTAGCCGTAGCTCATACTTAGTGTCAAGTTTTAAAAGCAAACTGGCAAGTAGAAGGAATAAGGTAATGTTTATTCAAGAAATGTCATTAGAAAACAAAGCACTGTGACAACTAAAGCAATTAGACATTTGAAGTAAACTAACAACATAACCAGCAAATCTATTTGGGTCATGAGCCAGAAAAGGCCATCTGGCATTCCCAGTGATAGCAAGAACAAGAGCTGGCACCTTTTATTGCATGTTGATAAGGTCTGGTAACTACTGGATTGCTCTATCTGAATGCAAAATTGCAGACAGGGTTGGTACCGCTGAATTGCAAGTGGTAATTAATGCAACAGAACAATAACATTGCCAGGCACATGACCTTTCCAGTTACTCTCAACCCACCTTGCTCCAAAGGTCTGCAATTGCATTTCTGCTAGCAAACAAAACATTTGTTAGAGACGAAACAAAAAATAAGGGATTAACCCTTATTGCAAAAATAGGCCAAATACCTCAGAATTATGAATGGCAAAGAGGAATTTCTGGAAAGTGGAGGGTTGTAGCCCATAATTCCCCTTCACATTATTCATTCTTTAAATCACAGAGAAAAAAGTCATAATCCTAACTTCATTTGAATGATCTGATTTGGTGAACTGCGTGTGTCAATGCACTATTTTTCACACTTATCTCAGGTTGGACGGTCCCTGGAGAACCATGCAGCCCCAGATGTGTCCTTTGGCAACACAGCATTTTCCTTTTCCATTTTCTTTACCATGAAAAGACTACTTTTGAATCCCATCTGTCTTTAGGGTCTTCTAGGCTCCCCTTGCTTCCCCCATGTGGGACCACATGATGCCACTGCAAGGGTGAATGAAGCAAAAGGACCTGCTGGGCACAACGGGGACACTTTCCATCAGGGCTAAGCAGTCACTTGAGGATGCTCAAGTAGATCGGAGATGTTCTTCCAGAAGCTTTCTTATAGCTATAATCTTTATAGAGCCATAAAGCGGGTGTCAGGCCTGGCATGCAAACTATACCTACACTGCATGTGCAAATGTTTTTTTGTCATGAGTGTCTCCATACATTCATCTCAAAGTGAAATTACACTGGAAATAAGCACGACCTAGTAAGCTGAGCTTGAGTATTTCTTCACTGCACCTGTAGCAAACTCAGCCTGAGATTAATTTACAAGCAACATCATACATCTTTAGCAACCTGTATTTTAGATACCACAAAGTTTGGGTGAGAGGACTTTTAACAAACAGTTAATGAGCATTGAAGATAATGCTTAAAAATAATCTTTTATGACTGGATTTTTCTTTAACTCAGTTTGCAAACTCATGTTAGGATGACGCTCATTTTGCCATACTGAAATTTTAAACAGAATGAACAAATTCAAACCCAACCATTTCCTTGTGAAGACAAGACCTAATTCATGAATAGGAATCTCATAATTAACTTTGCATCTGTCAGTCTTATCTGCATTAAATATCACCATGTAATTTTGTAAGGGATGGGAGCTTTTAGGATAGTAACTGGAAGAGCTAAATTTAATAACAGAGTTAAAAAAAAATAAAAGAAGATGCTGCAAAGGCTTCCTCTTCCTCCTTTACCAGTCATTGTTCTGGCAGGTATATGAATGCCTCTCAATTCCTTATACCCAGGAGCAGAGGTTATAATAATGGCTTTAAATGTGTAATCTTGTGCAATAAACCCCCTACCATTAATGCAAGGTTAAGCATGTGATTTTTAAAGCTATCAAGGTCAGGAAAGTAAGGAGATAGAATTGCCAATGCAATTTAGCTTTGGAAATCTAATATATTAAACACAGTTTACAATTCTATGCTGTAGTGCAGGAGAATCAGTCCTGATACTATGAAAAACGTTTATAAATGACTTAACCAGTTTTCTGACTGATCAGGAGACAGAGAAATCAATGCAAAATTCAGTCAGGATCACTCAGTATGGAATTTGCAGTACCTTGAGGCTAGAAAATTGACACTTGTGTTTCCTCACTGCAAAAACTTTCCAGAGGTTTCAATATATAAGACTCCAATGCAAAATGGAATATGTCCTGACTGCATTATCCAGATAGAAAGGAGAATCTTCTTAGATAAATTAGTCAGTTCTTAGTTTCGAGCTTTATGATGTTGCTTTCTGGCAGAATTTCCTGTACCATCTTAGGGAAAATTCTAAAATACCAAGTCTAGTCATTTTTACAAGGCAACAACCTGTCTTATACCATGTTAATACATAATCTATTAAAAAAAAAAGTAGTCATATCTTGAACTTTATGAAGTGCAATTAAATTCTTCAGTTTAAAAATCAACCCTGACAATTTAGTTAGACTTAATATATTGTTTTTTAAACTTGATCATGGTAATCATCATGATTCCTATCTGCTATTCTCTTTCTTATAAAAAGTGATTTGTCTGTAATTGGCTTTAAAATATTCTGCCATACTTTGGTACAAAAGAAGTTTTGCAAGAAATTTTATAGTTGTCTCACTCGGAGTGAATTCTGCAGTGGTAGTATTGAGAAACAAAGAATTAGATGAAAGGATTCACTACAGCGATTTTACTTTGCTTTTAATCAAGTTTTCTTCTTCCTCCCTTGAAGGTCAATCTCCTCTAAGGCTTGGCATGTGCTGTGGAGATTTCCCACCAAAATTCACATCATTAGTGAAAACTGCAGTAAGACCCAAAATCACAGGATACCAGGGGCAGGGGCAAAGTAGCATCTAATCCACGACGGTGCCAGGTTGAAATGAGTCAAAATTCCACATGAATTTAGCCTCAGTCAGGCCCAAATTTTAGTTCTACTAAATTAAATTAGTAGATTTAGAATCAGATTTAGTTCTACTACACTTGAAGAAACATGGGTGATGATGTGCTAATTGGATGTGCATTGACTGTACAAGCCTGGGCAGCTTTTGAAGGAGCTCACCAAAGACTCAGCTCATCTGAGGAGAACAGCTGCAATTATATAGAAATAATTTCAAGCCGCATAAGTGATCTTTGCAATTGCTGCTTTCCTTATTTCTCCCTTCTTTCCTCACCAGCAGAAGCAACTTTTCCTTACCAGAGTCCCTGTTATGTCTCACTTCCCTTTTCTTCCCTACATGTTCCTTGGGATGTGTATGTCCACCTCCTTCATCCTTAACTGGTACTTTTCTCATTTCTGGTGTGTCTGGCACTGACATCAACCTACCAAGCCAGGAAGAGCTTATACAGCTCTACTGCTGGCTGAGACACCTCTCCCATTGAAAAATCACAGAGCAATGGGCTAAAGCTTAAGAAAAGATCTATTCATTCCATTGTTTTTCCTCCTCGCATCATATTCATGCCAATTTTGGTTTGCCAATTTTTGTTTATCTCATGGCAGCTCACATATTGGTGGACAGCGATTTGGACACTTTCAAAAAGTTTGTTCCAGGTTACAGATGTTATTGTTTTCCCGGAAGGTTATCAGAAATTGCAGGGAAGAAGATTGTTGCCAGGTTGAATTATCATATGCCAAGGATGAATTTCCACTCATAGCAAACCTGGTGATTTCAAAATCAAATCTATGATCCATTTGTCTGAGAAGTTTCTGCCTCATTTGTGGTCTCAAGGCAAAGGGCTTCGTAGGTATTTCGTTTCTGAGGAACCATGCATCACAAAACATGGATGACACAAACATTATAGTAGGGAAGAATGTGTAAGAAGGCAGAGAAATGCAGAGAAGCAGATGGGTTCATCACTGGCATGGTTCACCGCTAATCCTTATGTGGTTTTGATGCTTCTGGAGATGCAGTTGGGGTGAATGATGGTGAGATGTACCTATATGCTCAAAAGGGATTTATTCTCCATTAATTCCCTTCAATAGTTTATCCTTTCACAGGAAAGATTTTCGAAACAAGGAAAGCTCTTTGTACATCTTAGTAAATGAGAAGCATACATCTTAATTTATACATCTTAATGAGTGAGTTTCACCTGAAAAAACATATTTACAGAGCTCTGTTTAACATAAAATGTGTGCTCTTTAAGATCAAAGTGTTTTCTCACAGCTCAGTTTGCATTTGTTAGTGACAAAAGCTGTAAACTAGACTGTACAACCTAGATTAAACCATATTGAAAAAAAGAGAAAGTATTTCAAAATGAGTAAAATTGCTAAATGGAAAATACAAAAAAAAATTGAAAAATATTCATTATTGTGACTTTCATGTCACGTAAGATGAATGTTGAATTTTATTCTGTCATGTGAAAAGTGATAATAGTATCTCCCTTAAATATAATTTCCTACTTTTACAAATAAAGTAGTCCAACTATAAGAAAATAATCAGTTTTTTAGTAGCATAGCTTTAGACGTTTAATTCAGTGTTTTTTCTATGTATTTTCCATCTATCTTTCACTGCTTTTTTTCACATAACTTGTGGTATATGAAGTTCAACTAACCAAAATGATAGAAATGGCACAGTGTACTGCCCCCATGTAAAATCCCTCCTTGCTATTAAAGCTCTTCTTTGCCACCAGGAGCTGGTTACTGTGCTTGTAAGAATTATTTTTTTAAAGGAAAAAAAATCTATAAAGTATCTGAGGTAGCTGAAAAACTGTACTTGTCTTTCTACATATGTCTCTCCAAAGTAGTCAAAACAGCAGGAAGCCTCTGTGAGACATGGGACATGGAAAGGTAACAAGCTCAGCTTGTAAGGAGTCATTGACTGCACTTAAAATGTGAAAGATTAATAGATGATATTCTATTCCTGTGCCGACTATCATACCTCTACATTTTATTAATCTATTTTTCTAAAGGAAACTCGCAGGCACTGAAGTTTATAGTAGTCCCCACCTCTTACTTATTTATCTTTATCCTTCTCTCACTCTGCTATCTCCTGCAGATGCTATTTCCACAATCTTTTTCATCTTCCAGGCAGAGTAAGTACCTTTTCTTTCGGCTATCAGAATGTAATCAGCGGAGGTGCTTGAGCAAAGCCAGGGAAACCTGCCCGTGTCCAGGACCGAGAGGTGCCCCATTTACAGCAGGCTCCCAGCTCCTGCCCCCATCCTGACGGTGCAGGACTTGCTGTAGAGGTATAAACATCCTTAACAAATATACGTCATAAAGTGCCCCCTGCTCCGTCGTGTTCTCCTGACATGCACACAAAGCAGGTTGGAGAGAGAAAAAGGAGTTTTCCAGATGTTGATGTGGGTGAGGGTAGCAAAAAGTTCCCTGCAGATCTCGTTGTGGACCCCGTTTCCGTGCAAAGGTTGCCGTGCAGGATGCTCGGCACCCGAGAAAATGAGCCTATTCCGTCCGCTCATAAATACCCAATGAGCCTCGGTGTCATCCGTCTTCCTAAGAATAAAATATTAAACGCTGTAAATGGTATTTGACCTCTATTACAGCTCTAGCGGATTACAAATGTTCCCGTGTCAGGCGGCTCGCTGCCGCAGAGGCGCAACGCCCGCCGTGTGCGTCGCCACGGGGGCTTGTGGGGGGCCGGGACGGGCCCGCGGCCGGGACGAGCGCTGAAACCCCCCTCAGGGAGCCCATACCGTCAGTGCTGACAGCACAACACCTTTCTGGGCTTCCGCGGACTTTGGGATACGGAAATACGGAAAACGTGCTTCTGTGTCATCTCGCAACGCTAGCAACAGTGTGGTCTGCAACTGCCTTCCCACGGCGTCACTTTTTCAGAGATAATGTTTTTGCAAGGCTATTTTTAAAATCTATACTTGCAGTTCCCATCTGAACGCTGCCAACATATGTTTCCAAACAAGGATGAATTCACTGTGGTGAGCTGCCATATTTTTCTTTAAAAGCCAATAAATAATGTTGCGTGTTGTGAGATGAGCGAAACTCAACTCGGTGCCTTAAGTTATTCAAAATCATAGGGTTATTATAGACTACTCTGTCTCTTCTCATTCCTATCAGGGTATTCATCATGCTCTCTTTTTAAAATGAGAAATAAGAAACAAAGAATTCCCCTTGGCCCTAGGGCTTTGGTTTGCAATTGAATCTGGTGTCATGTGCTAAAGGAGGGGAGAAGGGAGCTGGTGGATTATGGAGGATTTTACCTACCTAGCTGTACATATTGGATTCTAACAAGGAAATGGGTAATAGTCAACATGAAGTTATTGAGGAAATGTCATGTCAAGAATCCTCTCCTCTCCTCTCCTCTCCTCTCCTCTCCTCTCCTCTCCTCTCCTCTCCTCT
>JAVCKT010027586.1:0-13891 GCA_032273925.1 Rhynchotus rufescens | reverse complement strand
TGCCCCAGCCCCAGCCCGGGCACAGGCCCGGCTCGCCGCGCCGTGCCGCGCCGCGCCGCGCCGCTCGTGCCTCCGTGACCAGCTCTGCCCCTTCCCCAAGGACCCGCCTCGAATTCGGGTTCCGTTTGTTTCCCGCGTGGCGTTAAGGCAGGCACACGGGCGCGCGGGACCAGGTGTTCCTGAATAACCGTCAACGTGCTCGGCCTCCGCAGCCGCTCCCTGGTGCCCCCGCTTTGCACGTCTGCCCTGCGCGGGGCCCAGGCGGGCCGGCAACGGGGCCGGGGCCGGGGCCGGGAACGGGGCCGGGGCCGGGCCGGCCTCGCGCGGCACCGGGCGGTCGGTGGCCGGCGTGAGTGTCCGCTCGCCTGCCCGCACCTGCCTGCGGAGTTGGGAGCTGTCGGCTTCCGTCTTCAGGACTTGCTCCTGAAGCCCTTGCGCTGAGGAATGAGGCTGACACGGCGTGGGAGTGGAAACCGAGGCTGCCCTCCCAAGGACCTTCAGGGCCCCCTTTGTAACTTTGTAGGGGGGAAAAAATGTATGGATTAATTTAGGAAAGTTCAGGAATCAAAATTCTGGGCAAGAGCCCTACACTTGAAAGTAAAGGAATGAAAAGCTGGGATTTAGAACCAGAGGGTAGGGAAGAGAAAGATGCAGAACTGAATCTTGAGAGGTGTGGTGGGTATCTCCGCAATAATGAATGTCCAGCTGGGAAGAGAGGAAGCTGCGGATGAGCCTGGTGGCTGGGGAGCGCTCCCAGCAAAGCCAAACACTTTTGGATCTCGTTGCCACTGACAGCTAAATTCTGTGAAGCCCCTGGGAGCGACTCTGTTCCCTCTGCACAGCCTTGCAGGGAAAATTACGGGCTAGTATTTCCTCGCCCAGCTGGGATCAGTGTTATCCTGCAGCTGAGGGAGTTTCTCATCCTGCTGAATGTGGATATCCATGTGCTCCTGAGGAAGGTCCTGCGTTGAAGCATGTTTGCTTAAAAAAAAAAAAAAAGAAAAGAAAAAAAGAAAAAGGCCTCATCTTTTCCTATGCACTCTTAGAGCTCCTAAGGCTGTTGTTGATTTACTTGGTCTAGTGTCCTACGCACAATATCACTTCTCTTAACTAATTATAAGACAGTTGTGCTTAAGCAACAGTTTACCTTTTAGAAAGACTTAAAAAAAAACTTCAGAAAAAAGGAAGTTTTAGAGGAAAAATAAAAAACTTCTAAAACTTTAGAAAGTTTTTACCTTTTAGAAAAACTGATGCTATATATTTTAATGCTACTGGTTAAAGAGAATCCATATCACTCCCTGGTAAGATGGCCTGTTGATTAGGTTTCTCTGTCATGTTATTACAACTTCCGTCTCAAGTCAGTTTTCACAATTCTGGTGTGCAGCCATTTCACCTATTTTGGCCTTTAACTGTCAGCTGACAATTGTCCCCTCATGAGAAGCTTCTTCCCTGAGGTCAGTGTAATTACTTAAATCTTAATTTAACATTTTTTTTGCTAATCTCTTGTGAAATATATTTTTCAAACTTTTTAATTAGCCTTGTTATTCTTTTCTGAGCCTTCTTTAATTTCTTGTCCTGCTTGAGCTTCTGGCTCCCTGAAAATGTGTCCTTTACTGCCAGTCCTCACAGTGCTAGCTAAAGAAGTCCGATTCTCGCTCTTCTCTTGGGCATCCCCTGTCCCTGTTCACACTGTGTTTCTGCTGCAGCTCGTGTTCAGGTAACTACCTGCCCTAACACTCAAGCCTCACTGCTTCCCAGAAATGTGGCCCAGCATCCTGTGTCCACCACTCCTGTTGTGCATTCCTAAATGCATGGTCCTGCAGAAGGCTTCGTGGGAAATACCTGTTTCCAGTCAGGCTGTATCTTGCTGTCTTCCTTTTGTTCTCATTTTCCCAGCGTGTGTCTCATTTACAAGTAAATTCTCCTTTTGTTGGCTCAAGAACTGCTTTATGTGAAATTTGCACAAGTGATGCAGCCCCTTGTAATAGTTCTCCATAATGCGTTCTAAAGCCTTGTTATGTAGCAATTAAAATTTATTTTAATATAGCTTGTGTTCTTTTTTTTATTTTTTTTAATGGAAGATACTTCCTGAGACCAGTTCAAGTATTTGTTGTAAGCTGCAGTTTAATATTTTAAAACTTCGTTTTTTTTTTTCACCGATTAACTTTATAACCTTAACTTTTTTTTAATTTTATTTTTGGTAACTTGAACACGATTTTTTTCCCCACTTAATCTGTCTTATGAGTGTCATTTAATTCTTTGAGATGATCCCAGATCAACTCTTCCATTTTCTTCCCTGTATTCCGGCCCGTCTGATAAAGTTCATTTTTTCCCTTGCTCCTTCCATGCCCCGCCCTGACCTTTTTTTTTTTTTTAATGCAAAAATAATGTTCAAAAATTTGTTGAAAGTTGATACAAATTAGTAGCCTGGGACCTTTGGTAAGTTCTTTTTTAAAATGTCTAATATTCTAATAGTCTAATATTTTATCTGTTGGAATGAGTTTTCCTTCCACGTGTCAGTGTTAACGTGGACACAAATCTCAGCTGGCTTTCTTTTCCTCCCACAGCATTTCTCTTTCGTACGGGTTACCAACTGCATTCGCTCAGGGAGTGAGTATTGAGTGTGTGATGAAAGAGGGCAGTTCCTTGTAGATCTCCTCTTCCATTCCTGAAGGAAAGGAGGGTGTAAATTAATTAAGTGAAGATTTTGTAGGAAAAGTAAAGGTAAACTCATGGTTGAGGCAGTCGAATGCTGCTTCGACAGAGTGAGTTTAATATTTGCATTCCTAACAGCTGAGCTGCGTGGCGTTTGTAGGCATTGCAAGTGGGATGTGTGTAATTAGCTGCCCTTCGTGGCATTAACCTCGTTACCCCCGGCGTTCCTGTTGTTGGCAAGGGAAGTGGCAACTGCACGGGTGTGCTGTGAGGAAGCTTTCTGACACGGCAGTGATGGACTCCTTGACAAGCTGGTTGCCAGATCAGGGTTTGGATGGTGGCTGTATGACCTGCTACTGAACAAAGAGGATAAGGTAAAACATTGAGTCACTGCTCAGTCACTTGGTATGAAAGCCACCCCGTGTGGCAAATCTCATGTGCCTGGGCAGTTAAAAAATGTATGTTAAACTTCACAAAAGGTCTGAGAAAGCTGCATGTCCATTTGTTCAGTTCATATCTCTACTTTACACCTCTAAAACTTCTCTTCAGGAGATTTTTGTGGAGTAGCCAAGTTAAGAGTGTTTTGCTTAGTAAAGTGTCCAGCAACTCCTTAGCTCTGATATTTCAATAGCTTTCTAGTTTCTGCTGCAGTTTGATACAGGGTTAGAACTAGGATTACCTATGCCCTTGGCTTTGCTCTAAGCTGTTGTGAATGTTTGAAATGGCTTCTGACCCTAGCAGGCATTTTTGCAGCAGAAAAATATGGATGTTTCTCATGACATTCCTCCGAGGACATTCCGAACATGTCCTGTCTAAGCTGGGCACTTCCTCCCTCATAGTGAAGCTGCCACTTTGAGAGCAATCCTGAGCCAGGTGATTTCAGGAAAGGGAAGAGGAGTGTTTCTTGTTCCAGTTCTTTCTGAATGTTTTTTATTTGAGCCTGTCTCTTTGCTCATTTCTCATTATTGTCTCAAGGTAAACATGAAAAGACACGCATCTCCCTCTCAAATATTCTCCTTATTCTGGTCTATGACTCTAAAAGGTCTCTAAATCATTTTATGTCTGCTTCTAAAAGGAGCAAGCAGAGCACTGAAACACTTTCACTCATGCTAAGAAAGTCGTGCAAGTTTAGCAAGGGGGAATCCATGAGTGCAAAGGGTTTATGGAAATGTAGGATGTAATGAAGGAAAAAGAATAACGAAGAAATAATAATATTCTGTAATGAGAGACTTCCATGTGCATGACGACTCCTTAGAGGAGTTTGTGCTTTCTCACATTTGTGTTGCTCTGCTCAGCTCAGTATTTGTTCTCCTGTGGCGTTAGAAATGTGGTGGTGGAGACTTTGAGGAGCCAAGGGAAGAGTGGCTTCTGTAGTTCTTCTAGAGATAAGACACAAATACTGGGATTTTTTAGTGTTTGGATGTCTCAAGGATTGTAGAGCTTCCTTGCTGTAGACGTTATTGAATGCATTTAGCAAACAGTCCCAAATACCCTGCAGCAGAAAGCCTGTTTGTGCCTGGAAGTGTCCCCGGTGTAGCGGTGATCTTTGTAGCGGAGGGAGCTGCTGCGTGTGTGTGTTTGCTGCCACCAGCACCTCCCTGTTTACCCACTGCGGGTGTGGGGACAAGGTAGGTGCTCCTGGGGACACCTCATAAAGTTACCCTTGAAGGCCCTACCGCTGAGGAATGCACTTCTCTGCAGCGCTCTGGTGCCAGAAGTTGTTATGTACTGACCTCCTTGCTCACTCTTTTTTCCCCGTGGGCTGGTGCTGCTGGTGTGTCTGTCCAGTTGCTCAGCAGAGGTGACCACAAAGATCATCTTTATGAATATGCTTTTTGAAGCACTTAGGTAGCACCTTCTCTGTGATTGGTTCCCATCACTGTCCATCATGCACACTCCTGCGGTAAGGTTGCTTTCTTTTCCTTCTGGAACATGTACCACTTGTTCCCACTGGGATGTGCCTGCCACACCAGAGGGAAATTCAAATGCCCATTGAAGCATATGGTTGAGCTGGTCTAATATTGAATATATTGATATAAAATGTTAGCAAGTCACGGTGACAAGATAATGATGCTTCCGGCTTCCTGCACCCTGAACCTCAGGGACCAGCCAGCCTGTGCTTGGTCCAGCACTAACATTCCTAAACACTCGGGGGAGGCGTCTCCGAAGTGCCGAGGGTCTCGGCATGCTTGGGAGGCAGCGGGATGTCACTGGCCTCTCGGGTGGCTGCTTGATACTCCTTACAGTGTCCCTGAGGCCTCAGTCAGGCCCTGTTTCCGGAGCAGACACTGGCACAGATCTGCCCCAGGGAAGAGCAGGATGGAGACGGCAGACTTAGGTGAGGAGTCCTCAGCTGGTGAGTTGACATGGTATTGTGGAGTTAGTGTGTTTGGGGGGGTTTCCCCCCCTTTTTTATGCCAAATAGGGAGGCACCAAGCGTTCTGTGCTGCTTCTGCTTGTGTGTGTCAATAGGCACATGGAGAGGCACCACTTCAGGACTTGCCAGTGCTAGGACACTTATGCCAGCAGCAACTCAAGAGAGCCAGTGGCAGCAGAGACTCCTTTAAAGTCATCTGCCTTCCCCGTCAGCTCACACAGCAGCACGTGCATTCCCGCATGGCATGGGTTAGCCCAGTAAAACAGCCTCGCTCTTCTAATGCCGTTGCAGCTGCCAGGCTTTTCCCACCGTGCAACCTCATCAGCCGAGGTGGGATCTGTAGTGCCTGCCTAACGCTCTCCCGGAGCGTCACGGGGCTACCAGAATTTGCTGTAGACAGCGCGCGATTCCCTCCCGCTTCTCTTTCCATCTAGCTGCCTCCCACATCCCCTGCAGCTCTTCTCTCTCACCCTGCCCTCGGTCATTGATCGTAACCTTCCCCCGTATAGCATGTGGCCGTACCTTCCTGCGCCGCCCGTAGAGTGCCTCACGTGGTGTTTTAGATATGCAGATCCCTCCATGAGTTGTTTCTGTCGTATTAGTGCAGTGAAAGATCTCGTTTGCTGTGCTGAAGCTTTGGATCTGGGATCAGCTGGGTCCATAGGGCAGCGCACGCAATCCGTGGCAAACTGTGACCCATCTCACGTGCAGAGGGGTTTTGGTGCTTCACAGCTGTCATTTGCTTCTGCCTGAAGGCTGCTGGCACAACTTAAACTAAGCTAATGCATTTAATATGGATGATGGCCACTTTTTTAAATCTGGTTTTGTTCTTTGGCATTGCTATTGGATCTGATACAACATGGCTTTACGAGACAAAGCGTACTGCGTATGCCCCGTTTCCACTCACTCACCAGCAAAGCTGACTATTGTGGTAAAGCCCTGCAGTCTCTTTGGTGGTGGTGCCTGCTGCTGGGCCTCGCCAGAGCTACAGGCTGGGAACACCTGTAGTGGTGCAGCTGGAGTTACAGGTCTTCTTGACTCTGTCAGTCTGCCAGATCTCTGGGACTTTGGAAAGCTGGTTTTGAACGCAGCAATAAAGATCCCTTTCCCAGAACTGATAGCACTGCTTACTGTGATATTAGTTACTGTCTTGGCTGTGGGTGCTGTGGTATTGAATGCAGGTAACAAGAACATATCCAAAACATTCCTTCCTCCCCAAGGAAAGGGTTAGGGGAAGCATCTCTCCTTCCCTGGAGATCTTTGAAACCTGCCTGGATGCCACCCTGTGCTCTGGGTGTCCCTGCTGGAGCAGCGGGATTGGACTAGATGATTCCTAGAGGTTCCTTCCAACCTTGGGGATTCTGTGAGGAGGTTTGTGTGGCGACGACGCTGACCGCTGCTGCCGCCTGGCCCGTGTTCGTGCAGGCGGCGGCTGGGGCAGAGGCCCTCGATGGGCTGGTGTGCGGCACGGCGGCCGGGGCCCTGGGCAGCCGTGGGGCTGAGTGCCCCGCTCCGTCCTGGGCCCTTCCGGAGCGTGTGGCAGTTCTCCGACTGCAGCACCGCCGTGGCCGAAAGGAGGGTGAGTTACATTCAGGCTCCGGTTTCAGCAGCTCCGGTTAGAGCAGCGTGAACTGCCGGCGTGAGCAGCGGCAGCAGCGCGGTTCGAGGGCCGCGCCGCCGCAGAGGAGCCGTGCAGGGCCGGGCAGCACGGCCGCTCTGCGGGGAGAGGGAGAGGACGTTCCTGACGCTGGCCGCCAGCCAGCACTTGGTGCTACAAAGTTCTGAGAACCGTGAAGTGCCAAGAGCTGCTGCTGCTGCTCCGTCATGAGGTCCCGGCCATCTCCCCACCTCCGGCAGGTGAAGGACTCTTGTTCTGCCTGCCTGTCGCAAGCAGGATTTTTTTAATTGCTCTTAGCAACGTGGTTTAAACTGTGTGTGTTTAAGCTGTTGAACTCTGTACTGTTCAATAAAGCAAACACAATTTTGTTTCAAACCATTTCCATGTCTTTGAATAAAATGAAGCATTCATCTGCACATGGTAGATGAGCGGATGTCTTGGGAAGGAGGCCGCATCCTTGTGCAGTGCTTGGAGCAGTGAATCTCTAGGCTTGCTGGATCTTGTCAGAGTACCAAGCCATTGCCTGGCACTATTGAAGGGCAGCTGTTGTGGCAGAGCTTAGGTGAACGAGCTGGAACTCAGGGTCTGTGCGATTGCTGAGGGGCGGACGTGCCCTGCACCTGCAGGGTGGGAAGGGGGAAGGCAGGGCGAGGAAAGGGGAGAATAGAGGGAAATGGGGAGACTGAAGTGATAAGAACTGGGAAGGGAAGAGGAAGGAAAGTACCTCCTAGCTTGAGCTAAGTAGTGGAAACAAGGCAGGGAAGGGGCCGTCGCGGCGCGGCACGAACGCGCGGTGCAGCGCGGCTGCGCCCGAGTGTCACCGCGCAAAGCGGCCGCCCTCGCCCGCCACTGGCTCCCACTGGCTCCCGCTCGCCCCGCTGCCCGCGCGCCACTCACAGCGGCCGGCTCCGCGGCCCCTTCCTGGCCACCACGCAGCCTGCGCAGCTCTCCTCCGCAGTGAGGGCTTGGGAGGGGGGGGTTGGTTTTTTCCCTATAATCCATTTTGGAATCTAAGAATTACTTATTTGTTTTCTACGGTATTGTATATATATATATATAGTGTTTAGTCAAGAAAAGCCAAGGTGCGTCTTGTAAGAGGAAAGAATAGTTCTACAGAGCAAAGGAGAAATGCATGAGGAAACAAAATTCCATGAATTCCATGAACAATAATATGACGAGTATTCTTGTCTGGTAGCATAATATAGGCCAAGCAACCTCAACAGGGTTCTGGCCACTCTGATAAACTGTGAGATGGAAAATGTGCCTTTCTAAGGGTCATCAGCGGCGTTTGGGTTAAGCTGCAAGTGTCAGGAAGCTTCGTAGTGCCTAGGCAAGCTGCTCTCCGCACGCGTGGGGTGTTGCTCGGTTAGACGTGTCTAGCTGCAGCTTTGTCCTGCTGTGTTTCTGTTCGCGGCAGGCTCGCCGGGGCACCGTTTGGAGGGAGATGCATCCCGAGCGAGGGTGGGAAAGGAGGGAAACCCGGAGCTGCCTGAGGGGCTGGTGGGGAGGCCAGGAGATGCTGGGAGCAGAGAAGCTGCACGCGATAGCGGGGACGGGCCCAAGGGAGACGCCGGATCAGCTGCGATCCGGAGGCCAGGGGAACATGCACGTTCCAGGCGAGGCTCTGTGCTGGCCTTAGGGACACGGGTGGCAGATTTGTACACCAGCAGCTGTAAAAGCTGGAGCATGTTCCCTTTGGGCTTCTGCAGCAGGAACAAATCCTGGATGAGGTTTCTCCTGCCGTAAGAAAATTGCTGAGAAACGTGGCAGCAAGCTCACGTAGGCCGGTCCCACCCAGAGAAAAGCATCCTGCAGGTCTCTGTGTTTGCTCAGGTATCCTGTTATTGTGAGGGTTCTACTCCTGCCGAGGGAAAGTGTGACTGTGCGTGATGTAATTTATGTTTTTAGTAACTTTTCTTTATAGAGAAGAAAAAACAAATGATGCCAGTTCTTTTAAAAGGATTGCAAAGTCAAGAATTTACAAGTCAGGGTAATAAACTCTGTATAAATTTGACACAATGCAATGAAAGAAGAGATACTGTTTTCCTCTAGAGAATACCTGTCCCGTCTGCTGCCAGGGAGGAAGGAGAAGCCAGTGAGAGGGTACTGCTTTATGGCCCATGTTGCATTTGCTGAACAGATTTGAAAGATTGGGCATCAATGAGTCTGGGGATTGCAGGAAGGAAAAAAAATAAAGGAATGATCTTGTGTTTCCAGAGCTGAATTTCATCCTTGCCATGGGTTTCCTTTGTGAGCAATGAGACTGTGCATGGAGCTGTTTGTCCTTCTTTTATGAGACGCTTGGCTCAGCCTTAGGGATCTAGTCCAGTAGGCTGCTTAAACCTTGTAGGGCTCTGTCATACTGGGCACACGTGGAAGGGCAGCGTTTAGGGCTGTGCAGGAAGCGTTTTACGGCTTCCTGATTTTTTGAGACCTTGCTTGTGTCCCGCTCCCTGCCCTGGCATGCAGGGAGAGGGGTGCAGTGCGTGTGTCGGTGCTGGAGAGGGGGCTCAGGAAGCAGACCTGCTTCTGCTGCATTTCTGAAGAGCTCTGGCCACTTCAAAAAAAAAAAACCTTTTATTAAAGACTGCAGAGGTTTCTATTCACTCTAAAGATAAGAAGAACCAAACTTGGAATTCAGGTTAATGTGGTGATGATGGATCTCACGTTGGTTATCCAGGTTTGAGCGTGCCGCTTGTTCTTCTGTTTGTTTTTCAGTACTAAACAGGATTCTTAGCTAGATATGCTGGCTGACTTCATTTTAATGTTGTTTTGCTGCTTCTTTATTTTAGGTCTTTCTTCATGGCAGCAATTTGCCCTTAACTAGTTCATATTGTAGAAGCGTGCACCTGAATTAGATGTGTCACGTCTTTGTAGTTGGTGTCATTTAGAGTTGGCAATAGATGGAAACCCACCGTTATGCCCCAGACAGATGTGCCGGGAATCACTAGCCTGATGGATGCGTTTCAGTTGAGTTCGCCTGTCTTTTTGCACTGGCACCCTGGAAACAAAGCTGACTTCTCCCTATATCCTCCCTTCCCCACAGGCATTGAGAACCTGCCCTTTGAACTGCAGAGAAACTTCCAGCTCATGCGAGATCTGGATCAGCGAACAGAAGGTGAGGGCTGGAGCTGGTTCCATGGCAAAGCTTGGGAAGCGGGACCAGTTTTTCCTTTGCTTGCCTTCACCAGTTCCATCTCGGGACGTGGGAGCAAGCCTGCAGCTGCCCACGTCTTAGCGTGTCGTCCCGCGGGTCACTGCAGAGCGTGGGTCTCTACTTCTGTCTCCAACTCGTTTCAGACCTCAAGTCCGAGATCGATAAGTTGGCCACAGAGTACATCAGCAACGCACGGACTTTGTCCTCGGAGGAGAAACTGGGGCTTCTCAAGCAGATCCAGGAGGCCTATGGGAAGTGCAAGGAGTTTGGGGACGACAAGGTTCAGCTGGCTATGCAGACCTACGAGATGGTATGAAGGGAAGTGTCTGCCGCTGGTCGTGTGAGGGGCTGCGCTAGAATCCCCAGACCTAGAGGGGCCCCTCGCTGTAGGCCCCGCTGCCTCCTGCCTCTCCGCTCCTTGGGAGCCCCGTGCCCGCCCTGCCCGCCCGCTGGGGCTGTGTCCCGCGGTGACTCCTGCCCCGTGGTCGTTGCAGGTGGATAAGCACATCCGGCGGCTGGACACGGACCTGGCCCGCTTCGAGGCTGACCTCAAGGAGAAGCAGATAGAATCGAGTGACTATGACAGTTCTTCCAGCAAGGGCAAGAAGAGTGAGTACGGGGCTGCAGCTCGTGCAGGAGGCAGGCAAGCAACTGTGTAAGTGGTGGGGGTGAAGGTCGGCACTGGAGGGGCAGGGGTCCGAGACTGCAGTGCTGAAACCTGAAGGATAGGTGAAAAGAAGGTTTTCTGGTGAAAAGGATAGGTGAAGAGAGGTTTTCTGGTGTGAGCACATTCAGCACCGCCAGAGGAAAAAGAGGCAGTGCATGGGCTAAAGTCAGTGCAGAAAGGGGGAGTTCTGGTGCCAGGGAAGTTGTTACTGGCAGTTTTTATTTTTATAGGGTAGTTTATTTAATACCTTCTCCCTTTTTTACCAGAGGGCCGAGCCCAAAAAGAAAAAAAGGCTGCCCGTGCTCGCTCTAAAGGGAAGAACTCTGATGAGGAGGCACCAAAGACTGCCCAGAAGAAATTAAAGCTTGTCCGCACGTAAGTGATAGGCAGGTTTGGGGGAATTAGGGGCAGCCCTGCGAATCAGAGCGAGAAAGCACTAGCCTAGGCTTGCCTGTGGAGAACCTGAAATTGGATCCCCACCCAGACTGTATGTCTTGCTATCCCTTCCTTTTTGGGAAACCAGAGTAAGGAGACCTTTCACTTCTTGCTAGGAAGTGTGACAAGAAGGGCAAGGCAAGTCACTGGAGGTGAATGTATATTCTAAACAAATATGGCAAACAGGGGCCTGGTTTTGGGGGACATGAAGGGTTACTTTGACCTATTTTATTCCTGTCCTGCAGTAGCACAGAGTATGGGATGCCTTCCGTGACCTTTGGAAACGTGCATCCTTCAGACGTACTGGATATGCCTGTGGACCCCAACGAGCCGACTTACTGCCTCTGTCACCAGGTCTCCTATGGGGAGATGATCGGCTGCGACAACCCCGATGTAAGTGTCTGCCACCACGAGGGAGGGACCTGCTGCAGAAGGTGCTGCCTGCTTGCGAGGGCCCTGGTGTGGCACACCGTGACAATAAGGAGCTCCAGCTCTGACACTGTGGAAGGGCACTGTGGAGGGGTCACTTGCCGTGACCTGCTGAAGGTGCCTTTCTACATGGGTTTTCCCTAAAATGACAGGCTATTTCCTTGGCCCCACGCCCAAGAATGGAGGGAAGATTTTTCTATTAGCAGTGTGCAGGCTGGGTATGATTCTTCCTTAGTGATTGTGTAATCTGAGGTCATTGATGAGGTCATTGTATTTAGCAATTTATATGAGATCAAGTGTTGGGAAGTTTGAGTGGCCCAGAAATAATGATTTAAAAAAAAAAAACCCTACCCTAACTTACTGTTCTCCTCCCCAACAGTGTTCCATTGAATGGTTTCATTTTGCCTGTGTGGGTCTGACAACAAAGCCAAGAGGAAAATGGTGAGTGGATGCTGAAAAACACGAACCCTGGAGGGCCCGTAGATCTCTGGAAAGGGGAGGTTCTGGGTGGTAGGAGGGAGAATACTGTATACATGCTTAGAAGACCTCTTAAGCAAAATTGGCATTAAGACTTTCTTTGATAGGCTTGGGAAAGGTCCTCTGGGGCTGTATGTTGGAGCTTTCTATTGTGCCATAAATGCTGGCTTTTGTCTTTCCTTTCTGCCAGGTTCTGCCCTCGCTGTTCCCAGGAAAGGAAGAAGAAGTAAAATGCTGCAGACCCTCAGCACGGCTGCAGGAGCTCTCTTCTCCCCTGCCAGGGCCTCGTCACAGCTCCCCCAGCCCTCGGGGCCTTGACTGGGGGGAGTTCTGCCCTGCTTGTGATTTGGGCCATCCCTGGAATGGTGTGTACTACCCTCATGACAGTTCCTGTGTGTTCTGTATTTCTGGCTGCTTCCAAATTCCTAAGGAAGGACCTCTTTGTGTACTATTCCAAACAGGTCTCTGAACCTCAAAGGGAATGAATGAGGGCACCAGGGTAGCCACCAGATTCCCAGGGATTCAGGTAGCCCCTAATTTTCCTTGGCTTTCCTTCAGCCCCCTCAGAGTTCATTGCCCACTCTCTGCTTAGGGAACAAGGCTATGAGGGATGGGGGAAGGAAAGAAGGTAAGTCAGCATTTTAGGTCTCTGATTTTCCTGGATCTTTCTCAGGAAAGAGGGAGTAACCAGGCCACTTCTCTGGCTAGTGGTTTGGTTGAGAGACTGAAAACCTACTGTACTCCCTGTCTATAACCATTCCACTACTGTCTGGCATTGAGCAGCCTCTTTTGGGAAGAGGAGGAGGAGGAGGAGGAGGAGGAGGGAAGAGTGTTCAGAGCTAGCTTTGTCTGTCTTATTCCTTTCCTGGGATAAACCTGCTGGCCTGGGACGCACATTGTGCAAAGGAGGAAGAATTTATGACTGTGTGGGGAGAAATGGATTATCAAGTCTGTCTTCAGGCACCAGAATTCTCCCTTCCTTTTGTGCATTTGGGCTTCTCTGTTCTGTATGTGATGGGAAGTTTGGGAAACCAGATCCCACTGTAAAATACAGAACTAAATAAAGCTCAATGAAGCAAATACTCTGCCTTGCTGTCACCTGGATGACAATGGGTCTTTTTCAGTTTTTCTTTCTCTGTCAGCACTGCATTGTTCTGAATGATGACTCCACTACAACTTTTCGATGGAACAGTCCTGAAGAGCTTTAGTAAGAACGGAGGAAGACTTGTGACATTCTGCCTGAGTCAGGCTGGGAAAATATGCCCCAGCCATTTGCCGAAAGGTTACTAAGCTTTCTGGCTTCTCTGAAATGTCTGTCCCTTCAGTGATGTCCCCACAAGAGGGGGAGCATTTGCTGATGTTTTTGATGGATCGCTGACTTCCTCAGTTGTCTCCTCCCAAACAAGAAGGGAGGAGGGTATTGAAGGCCAACCCTCCCTATGACTGTTGGACAGTGCAGCTGAGAAAAGGAGCCATCAGCTGGTAAACCACGTGCATTGAAGACTGGGGTAGGTCTTTAAGATGTCCAGATAGTTTGCTCCCTGATGGATCACCTTCGTTTAGATCACTTGGATCAGTATTTCTGTTGTAGTCATAAAGCAGAAGCTCTCATGTTAGGAGTTCCTTATTAAAGCCATTGAAAAGACTACGTAGGTGGAGAATCCTGCTGTTCTCACCTCATCATGCTGTATGGTACGGGGGATCCTGGCAGCTCAGGAGCTGGTGCTGAGTCTTCTGTTTAAGTGCGTTAGCAATGAGTCATTCTGTGTTTCCTGTTGCCTGTGAAAGGGGCGCTTGGGTTCCTATTTTGAACAGAAAATATCAGTAATAAGCTCTAACGCAGGCCGCTGAGCCCGTGCTCTGTGGTACCACTGTCAGAGTCTGGAGGCACAGCCCCACGTTGTCTCAAACCATTTTTGTGGGGCTGGATGGCAGAGCTCAGAGGGTGGTGATAAATGGGGCTGAGTCCAGTTGGAGGCCTGTGGCCAGTGGTGTCCCTCAGGGGTCAGTACTGGGCCCGGTGCTGTTCAATTTGTTCATCAATGACCTGGACGAGGGCACGGAGTGCACCCTGAG
>JAVCKT010027585.1:0-13132 GCA_032273925.1 Rhynchotus rufescens | reverse complement strand
ATTAAATGAACATGACGGATATGTGAGATAGTCAGCACTTCAAGGTTTTATCCAAAACTCTCAGGTTCCATTATTTATATTACTTTGCCATGATATAAGAGGAGCAGAGGAGTGAACTGCTCAACTTTTTTTTTTTTTTTTCTTATTTATTCAGAAGTAATTAAGCAGCAACAGTGATCAACTTCTTCAAAAGGAAGATGTATTTTGAAATTTTTTCCATGAAAAATCTCATATGTAGATATACATGTGTGTACTGGTGTGTATTTTTATAGGGGGAGTATATATACATATGTGCATATTTATATATGTATGAATTTGCTATTCTATTTTTCAGTCTTGGTAAAGGAGTTTAGTTGATTCTCAAACATATTCCAGAGATGTCCTATGCTGCAAGAACTCAGACACAAGTATGCTGACATGTTAGAAATGCCTCATGTGGTCTGGAACGTGGCCTTAGATCACTCAGGCAAGAAGGCATTCTGTCATTTGTTGGTTATGGTCTGTTCCAGCTGACTTATTTTCTGTACTCAAACTAGAATCTACGTGGACGTGCTATGCCCTACATTTCCATTTCAGGGTACAAAAAGGAAGAAAGAAGATAAAAGGAGGAATTCATAAGAGAGGAGTCATATTACGATTTCTCTTGTTCCAAATGCAGGGCAACTTTGAAATACTAATTACTATTCCTTCACCTTTGTTAGTGGAAAAAAAATGCTTTAGGAGCAACATGAATGTAGAAGAATAGAACCTGAGTTGATGTCCAAAAAATAATCTCAATAAAATGAGAGATGGTTTCAAGATGGATGCAGTTCAGTTATCCTACTTAATTTTGCATAAAAACAAAGGTGCAAAAAGCCTAATTAGAATCTTAAGAACACATATAGCTCTCCAAATATTCCTCATTCAAGGATATTCATAACCTCCATTCAAGAAGTTCCATGTGTAGATAGACCTAACTAGTAAAACCATCTAGAGAGATCTGGATATCTTTGCATCATTATTGGTTACAGCAATTTGTTTGACTAAGTGTTTTGAAGTAGCACTAAGTAAAAATATAATATACTTGCAATATAATGAGGAAATCAATGGGAATCTAAAAGGAAAATAGTTTTGTATGCTAATGCATTCCTTATGAAAGATTCTTGTACTCTTTAGTTGTTGCAGTTATAGTCAACAGAGTATTTTTTTAAATGTATTTTTCTTATCACATCTGTCAGCTACCAAATTTTCAAAGTCCAATAAGATATATTGATTTGCTTTTTATCATTCCTGAGATGTTTATCAAAAAAAAAAAAAAAACCCCGTCATTTCACTTTTTCTTTACAAGACCAAGAAGAAAGTGCAAGATGGAAATTGCTTGTCTAAAGACAGACGAGGGCTTACAACAGTCTCTGGCTGAAACTCTACATCAGAATGACCTGAGAGGCTTGTTAGCTTATTACACAACTGTTTTCTACCACCTGTTGAGATGAGGTACAGATATTAGATATTAAAATGCCAGGTTTTCATGGCAGAGGCACTTGTTACACAGTGAAGTGTCCTCATCAGTGAGGGTACAATAAATTCACTGCTTTTCAGAGGCGGAACTGTATTTCCCTATGGTATTTTCCATCCTAACCTGAGAAAATGTCCAGTGGAATGGCAGCTTGGGACTGCTGTAGGTTTGAGGGTAGGGAGTTTCTCTATAGTGTGGTATTGCAGATACTTTAAGGAGGACTTCTATACATGCATTGAGTAGATGGGATGACATAAATACCTCTAAACAGATACATGAGTAAAACACCTTCCTCAGATGAGCAGAATGACATTTGCAAATGTGAAAGGATGCACAATCTGCTCTTGCGGTTTCTCGTTTTAGAGATGATCATATAGTCCTTAGGAAATTAGCAGGAAGCCAGCAGCAGTGAACCGATTTCCCAGTGATCCCCAGGCATCTTCTTTGACTTGCTTCCAAGTGCCAGTAGGAAGTGTGGATTTAGTTCTTCAAACATAGTTTTGGTTTTTGTTTCCTGCTGAGATTGCAGCTTTAATAATGTCCTTAGAATGTTCCGGTCAAGGCACACTCTATGTAGGCTTGAAAAATATGAAATTTAATGACCTGAAAAACGCTTTGGGGCAATCTGAGAAATCTAATGTTTCAATAGGGTAGAAAAAAATGCATACTTTTCAGGGAATCAAAAAGCAATTGAAATGAACAGTTCTGACAGAAACAGTTCTGACCTGTTATGTGATATATAATTTTCTTTTTCCATCCTATAAGCAGCGATAGATGATTATTTAAGCTTTGAAACAGTATAAACAGTTTGTACACCCTGACTAGTGGCAGATACTTCATAGCTTCCTGAAAAATACTTCATGCCAATCATTTTTATTCTGTTTGAGAAATAATTCTTTAATGTCATTTTAAGGTTGGTTTTATTGTCTTATACTTTCAGCCTTAATGAATGAAGAATGCATCTGTTCTTGTTTACTTTACTTATACATTTAAATGTTGTTTTTTCTGGGGCTTCTTTTATGATTTATGTTGTATAAGCAAGCATCCAATCAAGTCCTCAAAGTTTTTATAGCATTGCCCCCCTTCTGTGATTTATAAACAATGAATAGCACTTTCTTATTTAGAAACATTTTGGCTCAGATGCTTGTGCTGATTTCTTCCTTATAAATCTCTTTATGCTTTGCTTCTCTCTTTTTATTTGTACACCATGAGTTCCTACCATTACGAATCTGGTAATCTCTATTGACAGAGACTGGAGGATGGATTTCTCTGAAGCTGATACCAAAGTTGAACTTAACTTACAGCCTTTAAGCTACACAAAGCTTCCAGGGTAGCTGAAGGATATTTATATGGTGAAGAATTAAATGCTTAACAGAAGGAAAACTGTATCATTTAGTTACCACTATTGCAGGGAATAAAAAAGCCCACAAAACTCAATTTAATGACAGTTGTATGGAGAAAAAAATTGATTTTATACGTATTTTCTTTAATTACTATTGATATTTTCTATTACATTCATTTTCAAGACTGTTATAGCGAGGAGGGTCATTTATTTATTTTAAGAACACATTTAGTTCTCCCTGCATAATGCGCTAAAAGTTTTATTTTACATAAGAGATTTTCTAATGGAGAACTATTTGGAGTGTCAGACCAAATATTCAGTCTGATCTTAGCTTCATATTCATTTTGCTTCCAAATTAAAATATCATTACAATCACCTCTAAGTATGAGAGCAGGTGGTGTGACATAGATCAGCCCAGACGCTGATATAAATTGAGGAACGGTGTAAACTTGATCTGAGTATTTGTAGGATGAACTGGCAGAAAAATATCAAGGACTTCTGTAAGGAAGCACCTTCTCCATATTTTTTTTTTATTCTATATAGAGAAAACATGGTCGATGGTGATGAGAAAATCTGAAACCTTTCATGGCTCTCAGGATAAAATGAGTTTGTTTTCTTTTTGGTATTGTAGTCTTTGCTATGTGTCCTTCATAAAGGGATTTACTGTACTACCAACAGTACTCTTAAGTGAGGACTGTGTGAAAGAGAGCCCAACTCTTAATTTCGAAAAAGAAAGCCTGTAATTGGAACCAGCCAACAGCTGGTTCATTCATGGGGAAGCATGAAATTGTTCTTTAGGTATAGAAGCCAGTCAGAGATTTCAGCAAGCACCTATAATATGTGGGAGAACACTGTATACACGACTCTTCTTTTTCCCTCTCTTCCTGCCAGCGGAAGTGAACACTATCAACGAGAGTACTGAAATCCTTCACTTGAGCCCTGCTGTCACAACTGAGTATGTTGGTGAAAAAAAAGAAAAGAAAGTGGAGTTTTGTGACCGTTCCTGTGAAGAGCTGGGAACAATGTTCACTGAACTCAGTGGCCTGCGCATCGTGGTGAACAACTTGGCTGATAACCTTCAGAAAGTGGTAGGTACCTGTAAGAACTAAAAGAGGTCTGTAATGCTCTACTCTTCCTTTTTGCTCTGTCATTTTGGTCCATGCACATGTACTTGTCTGTATATCTACATACTGTAGATATGACTTATGTTTTCAAAGTGACTACGAAAGTTGTTATTGAAAATAAGATCTTCTGTTAGGCTTGGCTTTCCCAAGGGTGATTTGAAAGAACATACTAACACAGAGACACATATAAAGGGTGAAATCAAGACTCTAAAAGATGCTGCAGATTTGGTCATTGAAAGCTAAGGAACCTAACCTTGCCTATACACTATTAAAGCTTCGCATGTACATACCTCATTTATAGATACACCAGTAAATGGCTACAAGGGTACCTAACTGTATGTAAGCATGTGGAATTTTTGCATTTAAAGTAATATAGTGACATTTCACTGAGGTCTGCCCCTCTCCTAACTCTAAATAAGTTAATCCTTTCTGAAGGATGTTTATTACTACATACTACACCATATTAATGTCTCTGGAGTAAAATTTTCCCATCTAAAGAAAAAAATCTCGCATCTGGAGAAAAAAACATGCTAAGAATAGATTTTCCTTGTGGTATTATAACAGTGGTCATGGTATTAGCTGAAGAATCACTATGCAGTATTACAGTGACTGAATGATACTTTATGTATATAAATGTGTAAAAGTACTTTTTTAATGGAAAAATATATTTTCTTTTCTTTTTCCTTGTCTTATTTGAATTGATATACTTAAACGCTACAGGGTTTTTTTGTTTGTTTGTTCATTTGCTTCGTATTTTAGTCTGAAGAGAACCAAATTATGTGGGAATTGATTGGGCCAAACAAAACGCTCAAGAACCAGTCAGTTTGCTGGCAGGATGGCCGTGTCTTTTCAGATAATGAAAGTTGGATTGTAGATAGCTGTACCAAGTGTACCTGCCAGGTAAGATTTTGTAAGCATTCTTCTCTCTAGAAACGGACAAGAGATTTATTCCAATTTTTGTATTCAGATTTACTCACATTTACTGAGATCTTGGCCTAGACTTACTGAATTACATATAAAAAATACTCCTAATTTCCATGATATTTTGAAGAAATCAAATAATTTCCACACCACATAACTTTCCAGAGATGTCTACCTTTATTTACTTCAGTATGTTGATTTCTTTACCTCTAGGATTCTAAAATTGTGTGCCATCAAATCACCTGCCCTGCAGTCTCTTGTGCTGATCCATCTTTCATTGAAGGTGAATGCTGTCCAGTCTGCTCTCATTGTGAGTATTTAGCCAAGGAGAAGGCACCCTTGGCAATTAGGAAAGCCATCATTTATGGGTTGGAGAGTGCCCAAAATGAGTAAGATATCCAAGCAAGCAATGTCAAAGAAAATCTTACTTATTCACCAGACTCATAAAAAGTAATGTTGGTACTCTAAGTTACCTCTCTCTTCAGTCATTACATAAGTAGCTTAGAAGTAGCATGATAACTTATTTGGCTGTGCACAAAAAGTTAGATGCATTTTCCTCTCCAATAAGGTTTTTTTTTTTTCCCAAGGCATGGCATTCTAACTTTTTGCTATTTTAACAATTCTATTCTAACTATTTGCTTTTGTTTCTTTTCCATACCTTTTGGTTAAAATGGACTAGCACAGATTAGGAAGTCTTCTTGCCTTGTTGTGGAGAATGTGTAGATTCCTAATCAAAATTTTAATGTAGTTTGGAATATTTTCATGAATGCACATCATTTTTCTTCGCTGTTACTTTCATTCTGTTATTCTTGTATCTTATGTCATGTATGCTATTTAAGTTATAATGATTTACTTATTTGGAACAGATTGGCAAGGTGCATTTAAGACAGCATTGCAGATTGTGAACTAGAGTCACAATAACTTCAGTAATTTAACTAGTTCAGTGAATTTGTTGTGAATACAGTTCATTCCACTCGGTGCTGGACAGATCTATTACAGAGAAAAAAACAAAACAAACAAACAAAGAGTAGTTCTTCTTGACTGCTTAATTGTCCTAAATAAATTGAATCCATTGGAATATATTCAGAGGTTTTTGTCTATTCAAAGCATAGGGTACATTCCTATAAGGTGCTTCTGATCACAGTTGTGTTGTGTCTGAACAGAGGTGAGGCCACCTCTCACCATATTGACCAATATTCCAAAGTTAAGGGTATGTGGAAGCCAAAAGTAGCAGGTAGTGCTAAGCACTTTTTTTGTATCTTCTGCTCTGCAGCTGATGACAGTGAGGAAGGCTGGTCACCATGGTCAGACTGGACAAAGTGCTCAGTTACTTGTGGCTCTGGCACTCAGATGCGAGGGAGGTCATGCGATGTCACCAGGAGTGCTTGTACAGGCCCACACATCCAAACAAGAATGTGCAGCTTTAAGAAATGTGACCATCGCAGTAAGTAATGCCTTATCTTTTCACTAAGCTTATTGCTTTTCTAAAGAAAGTCAAATTTCCTTTGGTTTTCTTGTGAACACTTGATAGTCAGAACTGTATGTATTCAAACACTTGTGCATGCATGATTACAGGATTACAGTAGCTATCAGTAAATTTTTTTTTCATTTCTCCCCTTTTTAGTATTCATACTTTTCCTGACAGTTTAGTATGTACATTCCAGGCTCAGCTCTGTTAACTAAGAAGTAGTAGATTTTTTTTCACATTAAAAACAGGAGACCATTTATTTGAAGTCATTTTGGAGGCAACTCATGATTGATATACATAGAGAGAGGACTATTGATTTGCCATTCATTCATGATTGTTGGTACCTTCTTTTTACATAGTGTTTCGGAGTACAATAATTATAGAAAAATTTGCTGCTTTTATATTTATGACACTTAGAAGTAACTCATACTATTGCACAGAGTCTCTCTATCCAAAATACTATGGTACTGAAGGTTAATGCTCAACCTACTAATTTTGCAAATGTTTATTTAGAACAAGTACTTGTTCTATTGGGACAAATTATTTTTAAATAAAATAACTAACATCTATGTTAATCCTGTGTTGGTCCTTGAGATTCTTAAGAAACTTGTACTTGAACATGTAAACTGAAATCTTGGGCTTTGTAAGTGACAGTATTAGGAAAGAGAGAGGACATTCATATGTGGTGAACGGCTTATTAGAAGGCTAAGTTCACAGTGAGTTTGTATTACTGGTCAAAGCGAGCTATTTCCTTGAGTTTTTTTCTGTTCTCCGGCAGTACGTCAAGATGGTGGCTGGAGTCACTGGTCCCCTTGGTCTTCATGTTCAGTTACCTGTGGAATAGGAAATATCACTCGTATACGCCTCTGCAATTCTCCCATTCCTCAGATGGGTGGCAAAAACTGTGTTGGAAATGGCCGCGAAACAGAGAAATGTGAGAAGTCTCCATGTCCAGGTAAATCTGTGGTCTTAAATGCTGGATGGAATTCAACTAGATTATTATGCATCTAGCTCCAATTTATTGTGAATTTTATGACAGAGGGTATAACTTGTAGTTTAGGGATGAAATACACCTTCATTTTTTGAATTTTGAGATTTAGCATGATGGTGTTTGTAGAGCTTTTGGGGGATCACAAGTCAGGAACCTGGGATTCCGTTTGTGATCTTGCCACCACCTGACTCTGTAGCCTCTTGAAAGTCACAACAGTTCTCCATGTTTTAGTTAAGTGTTAACTTGCTAATCTGCCTCAGTTGGATGTTTTGATAATTGACAATGCAGTCTGAGGTTTTGTAACCTCAGACTATATTTTGTAGGCTATGTTTTTTGTTTTCCACACTTTTTTAACCTCTTTAGAGACTGCTTTTCATGCCACCAATTTTCTATTCGCTTTTCTAAGTACTTCTCCCATAAAAAAAAAAAAAAAAAAATTATCTCCTTTCCATTCTATCTGTGGGATATGAACTTAAAACTGATGTCAAACTTTCTAAACCAATTGTATTTAAATAGCTATATTCACTTTGTGAATAGGTCACCTCAAGAACCACAGCTTTTACAGCACTGCAAACCAACAAACAGTCTGGTTAAATATTTGTATTTCAGAAAAGTTTAAGAGCAATAACAGAATCAGTAGAGTTATATAAGTATAAAATGTGCAAAAGAGTCATTAAATTTGTTAGTCAAGCAGTATTCTTCAAGCTATATGAATGAATGGATTACCAAACAAAAACAATAGCTGCAACAAAATGTAGTGGCCATACTAATAAAAAAAAAAATCATATCAAACAGTAGACTTGCATCTTAAGTTCTTACAGTAACAGAATAGTTAGTTCCATTCAATTTGTATATTCACAGAGAATAAGAAACTACACAGCACATAATCAATGGTCCTTTTTGAATGGAATGAATAGTTAGTGAACAGATTGCCTTTCTGAGCACACTGTTGCCCTAAAAAAGTTATAGAGTTCTGATTTGTCGAGGTAATATTTTGAATCCTGTAGTCATGTGCCACTCTCCATGCAAAATGAAAGCTTAGTAGGTAGCTTTGAAGCCAGTGTACTTGTTCTGATTAATGCAAATGGAAATACATAATGCCAGTGGGCACTGCTTGTTGTTTTGAGTTCTTGGCCAAAAGTGCCTATAAAGCAGTTGGACTTTTTGTTTATGTTTACTTGTGTCTGAAGTATTGTTATCTTAGTATCAGGCTGTGCCAGCATCTTTCTTCCTCTATGTGCAGTGGGAAACTGCTTTCAGTCAGGGATCTGAAGAAAGGATTGTTGTCATTGGCATCAAATGTCCTCAGCATATGGCTTGTGATGCCTTTTGTTTTGTGTATTCTAGTGAATGGTCAATGGGGTCCTTGGTCTCCATGGTCTGCTTGCACGGTTACCTGTGGAGGAGGGCTTCGTGAGAGATCTCGCCTCTGTAACAGTCCAGAGCCACAGTATGGAGGAAAGCCATGTGCAGGAGATGTCAAACAACACGATATGTGCAATAAGAAGGATTGCCCGATTGGTTGGTATTTAGTTAGTCATTATTCACAATCTACGTAACTATTATTGCTCTTGTTTCTTTAGTGGGATACATATGAACTGACACTGAAAAATCTACTTATTTCACTTTTGTTTCAAGAAAGATTTAAACTCTTTTTGGATATTGGTTAGATCTATGAGATTTTATACATATTCTTGATACTGATTTTATCTGAACAAGTATGCCTTTCTTAAACAGGTCTCAGTATGCTGTAATATATCCAACTCAATGTAGCAATCTGTAGTATTTTCACAATCAATTCGTATCATATTAAATGGATTTAATAACCCTAATTTCAAAGGGTTTATCTGAGTATGTTTCAACATGTGTGATTGTCACAGTGATCTAAGCTAAAAAACAGAGAATGTCTGTTTTTTAAACATACTCTTTAACATTGTATCCTCCTAACTTCTTTTTTGTCTTTTTGTTTTTGTATGCCTTTGTTTGGTCGTCTGCCAGATGGGTGTTTGTCAAATCCTTGCTTTCCTGGAGCAGAGTGCAATAGTTACCCAGATGGATCTTGGTCATGTGGGCCGTGTCCAGCAGGCTACCTTGGCAATGGTACAGTCTGTGAGGATCTTGATGAGGTAGACCACATTTCTATAAAGATCAAGAAATCACTGTGAAGTTCTTATTGTTTGGGAGTGATAGTCATCTAATTGGGTTCTTCTTTCTTTCTTTTCCTTCAGTGTATAGCTGTACCAGATGTTTGCTTTAAGGTGAATCAGGTCCATCGCTGTGTGAACACAAATCCAGGTTTTCACTGCTTGCCATGTCCTCCACGCTATAAAGGAAGCCAGCCCTATGGAGTAGGATTGGAAGTCGCCAAGACAGAAAAGCAAGTAAGTGATGTTGAAGAGAATTTGAAAGAGCTTAAAAGCTGCAGCATTTTCACCTGAAAATATCTGTGGAAAAAGTGATAAACTTATGTGCCAAGCAAAGATAGGTTAAAATACCTAACTAGCTCCAGACTATTTTTGATTGAAATGACCAAACATTGATTCTGATTTTTTTATGGGTCTTATTTTCTCCTGTCATCTTCACAGCTGGACAAAATAAGCAAAAAATGCCAGGAGAAGGTTTTAATTCCCTGCTGAACACTCAGTTCATTCCCTGCTGTTTTTCTCAGCTCTAAATGCCTACATAGGGAATAGGGAATTGTAAAACCAGAACAGTTATCTTCATAAATATATTGCTATGAATGTGGATATCACCAGACATTGTTTGAAGCTGTCATTCCCTAAATCCCAATGGGTCAACACCTATGAGTGGAGAAAGATGGAAGGAATGGGCGTGATATTGAAGACTATGGTTTGATAGACAATTAGGACAGAAATGTTGAAACAAATGTCATGAAATGGCTGCCTTTTTTCTATTGAACTAACCACAGATTGAATCAACATTTAAAGTCTAAATGCAAAACATATGCTAAACCTAAACTCTTCAGATACTGTCAAAAAAAAAAGCAAAGTGATAAGCACAACGTAATAAAAACTTACTACAGCAGAATATGAAAATTCATTAGCCAATCCCTTTGATTTAAGGAAAAAAAAATAATGCTTACAGCCTTACAAGTAGTACAGTAAAAGAAACATGTGAATATGGTCTACTTTTTGTTAGAGAAACTGTGTGGGGATTAAAGATGTCTGAAAGAAAACAGATTAAAGTAATCACTTTAATTGCTTTTTGAATAGGGTCCATTTTTTTTCTGTGTTTTATTTTAATTATTTTCATCATACACATTTTCTGGAGTTGTGAACTGGCAGAGCTATATGACTTACTAACCACAGTTAAATTACACAGTTTCTGCTGTTTTACATCTGGATAACTGGTCTTGTTTTGAAATAGCTGAGTTGGATACAAGTATCATCATCTTACAATAAGCATTCTGTATTTTTTGCAGGTGTGTGAACCTGAGAATCCATGTAAGGACAAGACACACAGCTGCCACAAGTCTGCCGATTGTATCTATCTGGGCCATTTCAGTGATCCCATGTACAAATGTGAATGTAGGACAGGTTATGCTGGTGATGGTCACATTTGTGGGGAAGATTCAGATTTGGATGGCTGGCCTAACAATAACTTGGTCTGTGCTGCTAATGCTACATACCATTGTGTGAAGGTAAGTAGAAAAAGGGAGATAAAAAGCCATGTCATATCCAAATTTTCCTTCTGTCATAACAATTTTCTGGTGGTCACTTTTATTTAAGCCTTTACTATTACAATAGTTTTTCTATGAGATACTGTGAAATGTTTATTCATTTCTTGACCCAGTAAGGGATAGGGAATTTTCATAATAGAATTCAGAGTCTTGTGCTTTGTATCTCTTCCCGTTCAATACTGAGGGAAAGCTGGAGTGCCTCTGAATAATACATTGAGCAAGAGCTGCTTCATATGTATGTGCAGAGCACACAGTTAGCTAGAACTAAAGGGAAATCTCTGGGAGGAGCAAGCCTTCAAGGCTTGTAAGACAACCACTTAGGATCTACAACTCAGAATCCCTTCTCTTCCTTTCAGATAATTAAGTAGGGTGAACCCTCTATGAAGCTTGGATTTAGAGCCTAAGATGATGTTTTGGCATTAGGAACCTAAGAGACAAATAAATAGAGTACAACCCACTCCTATCATTCAGATATGTGGAGTGGAAGCTCTTTGCTTTGGTTATCTGGGGGATAACCTCTTTGCCAGATTAGCTTTACTCTGGCATAAGACTGTTCTCCACCCTTCCTGTCAAAGCTGAGACATTGTATGGAAAATAAAAGATTCTAATGCTAAGAAAATAAGCATTAGAAAGCCTAAAAAAGGTTGATTGTAGATTTAGCAGTAGTCACCTATCATATATGTTCCCTGGGAGGATGGTTGTATGTTTATCTGCAGCATGCTGTAACTCCTTTTTGGCTGGCCAGCTTGGTCTTCCTCTCAGTAGGACTGAAGTTGGTGAGAAAAGATGAACACACCTCAATATCTCATTCTGATGGAATGCTGCTGTGTCAAAACAGAATGAAGTTGTTTGAATTCTACAAGCTTAGACATCTCATAAGTAGCTTGGAAGGTAGTTCCTTGAATCCTGAATGATGATCATGCTGGTGATTGGTAGTTGAACAACAAGCAGGATATTGGGGGATGTGAACTTCACAGCAGTAAATTAAGCAACTAGATGACGTGAACTTTTCAGGACCATTTACCTGAGGAGGAGGCACAGCCATCTACAGTTTCATATACCTAGATAGTTTCATATATCTACACAGCTTCATATAATGTAATGTTTTGGGTTTTTTTCTCTCCTCTTCACCCTTTTGTTCTCTCTGTATTAAAGTCATTTATCTCTAAAGCTATCATGAACTTCTACTCCTATAACTTACAATTAAAAACATAGTGAATAATACAATGAGACAAGTTGCACAAAGACTAGGAAAATCTGAGATCAACTTTCAACAAGATCAGCTAGCTTAATAAGAGAGTTCAAGAGAGTTCAAAGTCACTCACTTAGACTTCATCCAGTTGAAGTCAATAACTTGGCCTTACTCAGCAGAAGGGAATTTCAGACATGAGTGGAAATGTGAGCTTGTAATGCTGAACTTCTTCACCCTTACTGATGCCTCTTCATTGTGGATCCAACCAATTCAGCAATTGCAGAGCATATATATATGCTATATATATATATGCACATATACATTTTTGTTGGTTCTTTTCATCAGGATGTGCAACATGTTGACTCAAGATGTACCATAACCCATCAGTTTTCATTTAAAACCCAATGTGCAGAAGCTACTTTAAAAAAGCTGTTTCCAAAGGCTTTTTCATGTGTTTCAATAATATATCCTAATGTAATTAGAGGAAAATAATTTATCTAAAGGAGGTGAAGGGCCAGGAACTGTTAAAAATACAAGGCTTTCTCAGATTAAAAAGAGCAAAGTAAAGTTTTTTTTTTTTTTCTTGAAGTTGTTAGTGTCTGAAAATGAACTTACTGTCTAATCAAAGCTATATGAATAAGATAAGTAACAGTAAATAGTAATGGAAACATAATGTACTGATTATTTCGTTTGGTCAGGATAACTGCCCCCTTCTGCCTAACTCTGGCCAGGAAGACTTTGATAAAGATGGCAAAGGAGATGCCTGTGATGAGGATGACGACAATGATGGTGTTGAAGATGACAAAGTAAGATGCATTTCTTTGTCTTCAGAATGCTGACAGCTTTTAAGCAAAACCATTACAAGACAAAAAAAAAAAAAAAAAAAAAAAAAAAAAAAA
>JAVCKT010027584.1:0-23253 GCA_032273925.1 Rhynchotus rufescens | reverse complement strand
CTAATAAACCTGAAAAAAATTTTTTTTTTTTTTTTTTTTTTTTTGGTCTCCTGGGCTAGATTGCCTGAAGAGCTTATGTTATATTCACTGCTAGAAGTTTTCAGGACAAAAGATTAGACAAATATCTTAAAAATAATCTAGACTAAACAAACTAGTCTTCAAATCACTGGAGCCAAGCTATACAGAAATAGAGACAAGAACAGGCTTCCATAACAGTAAGATATAGTCATTAAAAATCAATGAATCTATGCACCAGCTCCTCCAAATTTTCACCATTATTGATTTACCTACTGTCTATGCTTTTAAGTTCTTTTCAAGATGGATTTTCCAGCTTTCTATATTTAATAGGATTCTTTCTTATTACTTAGAGCTAATTTATATAATCACTACCCAAATTAGGTATACTCACTTAGGTATAATACTGCCCTTCTAGAATTAGAGTTAATAATTCATCGCAAGTAATAACCTAAGTATTTGGCCTTGGTTAATCATTTTTGACTAGTCCAAAACTGGTGAGTCACAAAGAAATAGAGATAGATTTCCTATGAGGTTACTGCTGGAAGAAAGTTGTTCTTCTACCTAGGTTATAAAAATTTAAAGGGCAGGTAAATCCAGCCTTCTTCCTCTTTTAACTTCTGCCTTCATTGGAGTAAGCCCTTCAGCAGAGACAACTTTCCACTGTGCTCATTTTACAGTTCTTTTTAACTTTTCAGCTATGTAATTAGAGATGGCACAAAGCCTGTAAATGTCACTTGATTCTTTTTATCAACCATCTGTAGATTTTTGCTCAAGGATAATATATTTATTCACTTCTTATTTACACACTATAGGTGTGCATTTGTTTTACCTCCATACGCTATATTTGTAAAAGAGAACACCTGCTTTTATCAATGTTTGTTCCACTAATTTCTTTTTTATTGCATGTAGCTTCTTAGGGAAGTTTTGGTACAGAGCTTTACTGTTACTTATTCAGCAAGCATGCAGAGCCAAAATTTACTTATCTTATTCTGTTTAACCACTTCAAAAAATATTCTTACAATTGAGGTGAGAAAGGTTTCATGTTTGTATGCAAGTACATGAAAATTATCATGCTTGTCATGAAATAGCCATATATCAAACAATAAACTGATTTTATGGATGAACACTTCCACTGCAGTGCCTTTGCAACCAAAGAGTTGTTTACTATTCCATTAACTCTGGGACTAAGAACATTATGCAGCCATTAAAAATCTACACCTCAGACATGTTCCTAATAAGCTGGTATTTATAGACAATAAGGCCAGTGTTTTGCCACAGTAAATTACACAGGCAACATTCTAGAAATGAGCAGAAAAAGAGGTAAGTGGCACAAATTGCCAGGACAAACTGCCCAAGTTCACAGCCTACATTTTAATCAAAAGATTATTTCACAATAAAATGATTAAAAATATTTAGCTGATTGTTCAAAGGAATTTTAGGATGACTTTTGACTAAAATAGGGAAGCAGAGGAAAGTGGGAAGCACGAACAACATTCCTCCTTCATATATCCTAGGGAACATCATCTTTGAAATTAGGTGTTCAGAAGAGTTTTATCTAATGAGTTATGAGTAAAGCCAAATGGGTATCTTGGATAAGATATTTCTTATCCATCTTAATCAAATCAAGATCTTACTCAGATCTTACTCAAAAAAGTAAACTAGTTAGAGAAATATTGATTCAGTTTTATATAAGCAAACATAAAAACCCTCTGCTATATATGAGCTCCAGCTTTCAAAATTACATATATGCCTTATATATTTTTAAATGATTTTTAAAGTTAGAATGCATTTAGAATTTACAGTCCAAAATGAGCTGAGATTAGTCAATTCCAACCTGTACAATTGGGCCATACGCCTTTCACAGTTTCTGAGACATGCCTCTCCATTTGATAGCAGATAAAACATGAACAAGTCTAAGTCAGAAGCTTGCCAAGGTTCTCCATTCACCATTAGAAGCTATTCTTTTACTACTGAGCCCATACGCATGTGTGCGCACACACACACACACACACTCACACACACACACACGTTCCTCAAGTACTACTAAAAAGTACAGACTTGTTTAGAAAACAGTAGAGTACACAATTGGTGTTTTGTAGCAGAAATGGTCTACTGAAATTCATATCCATTTAGCAGTAGGGAAGAATATTGGTTTTAGCTCTGTTTTTGGCCTCATTCTCACAATCAGGTCTATACAGGCAGTTTTGCAACAAGCTCCCAACCAGCACAACAAATGATAAAGAATATGAGAACAGAAGAAACTGAAGCAACTCACCTTGCCAATATACTTCAACAGCCTTCTTGTTTGGAAAAAAAAAGAGATGTTCTGCTTCACAATGCTTTTGGAAGTCAGCTTATGGCTTGAAGTAATTATACCCTTAAAACCGGCTGCAGGTCTTATTTAGCAATAAAACTGAAGTCCTCCTATTCTCTTGAGACAAAGCCTTGAATAGCTACACTTCCTCTATACAGCAGGAGGGTTGTCATCATGCTGTTTTGGACACATAACAAGGTTAGAATCGTCTCTCAAAGACACACTCCCTTACACTTCATTAGCACAATACCAAAAGACACTTTGGTTGGAAAACATGCCAAACATGCAGGGCAATTACCCACAGTTCTTGCTTAGATTTATGAAAATCATGGGTATTAACTGCTGAAAAATCCCTATGTTCCACTAGTTGTTTTTAAACATGGGTCTCTTGAGTGCTCCAAGGTAAAGCAAAACATGCCAGTGACTGTCAATATTACACTTTTAACTTCAACACTGTGTATATCAAAATGATCAAGCAATCTTTCTCCTTTCTCATTGCAGATTTTTAAACTATATTTCTGAGTTACTTTTTTTTTTCTTTTACTACTTATGCTTGTTTCCTTATTTGCAATAGATATAAGGAAGGCCTTTGCTTTACATTGAGACACTTTTTTTACTGTTAAATTTATAGTGAAAAGTGCAATGATCTCAAAACTTTAAAGGGAGTGTGTGATCACCTTAAAGTGCAAGCCAAAGGGAAAAAAGTTTCTGAAAAAAATAAAAAAAAGATTCAAAGCCACATTAGACTTTGTGCAATTATTGCTTTAACTGTTTCCTTATACTTGTATCTATGTACAAGGCCAACCATACAATGTACAACCATTGCTTGCACAATGATGTACAAGAATAAAACTTTACTGGAAAAATATGCTCCAAGGGAGTGCTATAGTCCCCAGATGCCTTAAATTGAAAATTTAAGTTCATCTTAGAATCTCAGGAAGGAAAGCTATTAAAAAATTGTATTTGCATATGTAATGCTACTGTCATAAGTAAGAATCTATTTAATCCGAAAACATTCAGTATAGAATCTGCTTTCCTCTTCAGATCACAAAGCCTGTTCTTCAAAAGTAGAAATATTAGCTTTGGTTAAGTATAAGTGTACCCAGAGTGGAATTACAAAGCAAAGAAATACTTAGTCCAAACTACTTATCATACAGCAATGATTTGAAATACAAATTACATTAAAAGGAAAGAGAAAGAAGGGGGCAAAGCCCTCTGCTATTGTAAGACATTTTTGCTCAATCTCACAAGGAAAGGATAAGATAACATCCAGTACAGCTTCACTACTTTTAAGGGCTAAGCAAGGCCTTTAAGTTTTCATACTATTTAATATTATTAAAATAGTATTTTTATAGTAATAGCATACTATTTAATAATATTTCCCAAAGCTAAACTAACAATTACATAATTTCTACGTTTTCATAAAAAAAAAGTTGCTGCCTCTGTCCCTAATGTGAAATTACAGAGGTCCCAAGGGCCATGTTCTCAAATCTTACAGCCATTTTCCTGATCCAGTTGATCAAAATCTAGTCCATGGAGAATTGAGCAGACCTCAGCATCTAATCACGGGATACAAATAGCATGGCATTGAAAAATGACTTTAGTTGCCATTTTTCTCCCTTTTTTTTTTTTTTTTTGTAATGCCTATCACAAGTTACAAGTGTGCATGCACCTGTATCTGCATGCTTGCAATTTTCTTCATTTGTCTATATAGTTTGAAAATTGAAAGATGAGGAGAAAGATGATCTCTGGCTCAGATTAGCATGCAATGATTTTAATCACTTTTACCGTATACAATTCAGTGATTTCAACACTGTATTTCCAATTTGAAGCTACACAGAGACATCATATTTGAATCTTAGATTAGGTAATCCACTGCAATCTAATTTTATATAACATAAGACTAAAATTAAATCGTAGTTACAACTGCTTTTTCAATTGAAAATGCAAAAAGTGAGTTATTGTCATCCACCTTAGGTTAGGATTAGGATTCTAGCAAACCATTAAATATTTTTCAGCCATCAGTAGCACAGCAACAATTATTATATACAGTAGTTTTATCTTCCACTGGATGGATTGGAACAGGATTTTATATTTAAAAACACCAAAAAAATGTAGAAATTAAAAACAAAATATTAACAAAAATAGTAAAACTATGAATAATTTTTCATATGGTAAAATCTTGTTGCTGTTGTTAAAAATAAATTACAGCAAAATGTTCAGTCTCATTAGTGCAGTCAGCCAAACTCTCTTTTTGCATTTCAACTATCCTTACCGTCAGATGTTAAAGCTATGTCCTGTACTGGCACTCAGCCGCAATGAGTAGCATATGAGTCCCAGCTGTAGGGGCAGGTAATTGTTCATCAGTGTCATGAACAAACTGCTTCACAAGGGATGACTGGCTTCAAAACACTGAATCCCATCTGCTGAAATCTAATGAGCAATGGAGAAGTTTGAAGGTAATGAAACAAGTCTCTTTCTGGCAGATGTTACTTGACAGCTGTATCTTGGGATCTTAACAAAACTACAGTTGTCTCTTATTAATATCTTAAAGAAGATTTTAATATCATTATTGTATGATGAAACTTGTGGAAAGTATAGGACCTTTTCCTCTAGAAGGGACTATATTATATGCAGATGTCATTTCTAACTCATTTAGAAGTCTTGATTTTCAGAGCATGTATCTGTATTCAAAACTTTATTAAACTGTGCTTAATCAAGTACTTGAGCTTTCTGCAGTTGGGTAGCCAAATCCCAGCAGCAAATAAAATTGACCTAACAAGCCTATCAGGGTGTTTCTCCTTCCTCCCTAGGGCAAGAGAGAGTAAGCACAGTTCTGGGTCAGTGCTCATCACATGCATCCCATGGCACATAAGTGCCACACAAGATCTCAAAGGATGCCTCAAAACTCCAGCCTCTCTGCATCCTGTTCAGCTCTGCATCCTCTTTGCAGTCTCCAAGGAGATTCCTGACACCATTACCAGAGTTGTGCAGAGCCCCATGATATGTGGCTCTTAAATAGAAAGGGTATTGCTGCACATACCAGCAGAATAAGAGCAACTGCTAGACTGAAGCCATGAGGAGCTACTCTCAGAAAGCTCGTGGGTATTTCCTCTAGCCACAAGCTCCATATAAATATTTGCCTATTATTGACAGGCTTTTCCTATCTCAAAGTATCAGACTCATGACTGCCATTAATCCCTTCAACATTTTAAATAAAATATTAAAAATGTAGAACGATATTTTATTAGGAAATTAAGTAGTCAAAGAATAAATTTGTAATTTTGGCTAATTCCTGCAAAACTCTTAAGAATAAAGTGATGCCAAGCAATATATCTGAACACCTTCATAGAATCATAGAATGCTGAAGGTTGGAAGGGACCTCAGAGGTCATCTAGTCCAACCCCCCTGCACACGCAGGGTCACCCAGAGCATGTGGCACAGGGCTGCATCCAAGCGGGTTTTAAAGATCTCCAAAGAAGGAGACTCCACAACCTTTCCGGGCAGCCTGTGCCAGGGCTCTGTCACCCTCACACTGAAGAAATGCTTCCTTAAGTTCCTGTGGAGTAAGACAAGTTCCTGAAGAGTAAGGACAAGTGGCAGGTTTCACATCACAATGTACGAGTTCTGCCCCAGCGTAGGCCACACAACTGCAGACACACAATCAAAACCAGGAGTTTTCCAGCTTTCTCTTGTGTGGGTCAAACCCCGTCGTGATGCCCACCGTGCCGAGCAGAGGGCCGAGGCGCACGGACACATCCAGGCTGCGCTCGCGGGTGTGGGATGCGACTCCCAGCACCGCAGGGAAAAGTAGAGCCCGTTCCCTCCCCACCGGTTTCTTGGCCAGATATAACCCAATTTTGCCCCAAGCCACAGTGTGACGTTGCTCAGCTGGTGCGGTCGGATGCAGCTGGGGCCTCCTGTCTTGATTGCACAGCTTAGGAGACTGAAATCTGGCTCCTTGGGCTGGCTCGGCTTTTCCCGAGCTGCTGCTCTCCCTGCAGAAGAGCCCTGGATGGGATTTGTGAATGTGCATTTTTGTTATAGGAGAGGGAACCTTTGCACATTAGGCCCTTTGGTATCGGGTTGGCTGCGAAGGGAGCTGTCACCTTTGTCACTCCTCCTGAAAACCTGCATTTGAGAGCTGAGGGAAACTTGTTGAGTTTGCAGCTCAGCTCTGAGCTTAACAGGGCAGCACACGACAGAGGGGGACGTATCTGGGTGCTCCTTCATTGCTGTTTGCAGGTCAGCTTCCTGGAGCAGGAATTGGGAGGGACCAGAATTTCCCTGTCCCAAACAGCAGTCCTTGCTCTGCTGCCTCCCTCTTCCTTTTTGCCTTGGATCCCAAGGACTTTTAAAGCAGAACAGCTGGAGCTGAAGCTGGTTGGGCCTCCGTGTCCTGTTTCTTTGCACGGGATTTCTAGGAATCGAGGTCCCACCAGTACAAAGTGGGTTTGTCCTGGTGTACCCGGCACGTGGGTGCAGGGGCCCACGGGGAGCGCTGTCCATGCCCCTCACCACCATTGAGGCAACAAAAACCCAGCGGGGAAGCGGCCGGATGAGGATCCGAGCTTCTCCCAGGGCTCCCCTTGAGGCTGCCTGGGCTGGAAGGGGGGCCGCTTCCAGTGCCCCAGTGGAGCCCCAGCCTCTGATCCAGCCGCTGCTGTAACAGCCCCAAACCGTCCTGGCGCTGCTGGGGCACCCCATGGGGAATGAGGGACTCAAGGTGCCCCTACACACTCGTGCCCTTCACGTGGGTGCCGCAGGGGACAGTGGGTTGTCCCATCCGGATGGGCCCCCGGAGAAGTGTTTGCCTGGATCCCAGAGGGATGCTTTCCAGCTTGGCGCCGGTCCATCCACTTCCTGGCACCGTGGGCAGCTGTCGGGCAGCGGCTGCTGTTTGCGCGCTAACGCAGTGGCCGTGGGATGTGCCTAGCCCAGGCCATCAAGTTAACGAGCTGTGTCGGTGCTCAGTCCCGCAGCGCAAGGGTCGGGGGCAGCAGCCGAGGGGGGGCGCAGGTGACACGAGGAGGAGCGCGGTGAGAGGAAGCAGCAGACGGGGCTGGGGCACCTGCTAACCAGGGCGGTTCTCGGGATCTGCCCCTTGCAGTGCCAAGATCTGATGTCCCAGACGTCGTCACCTCTGAGCCAGAACGACTCCTGCACGGGCCGATCCACCGACCTGCTGCTGCCGTCAGGGGACACTGCCAAGAGGCAACACGACCGCGGCACCGACGTTGCTGCCTACCCCCGAACCGAGCGCTACAAACTGCAGGTCAGTGCACACTGGAAATGCTGCACCCTGTGGGCGTCTCTGCCCAGGTCGCTGCAGGATCATCCCCTGCAAGGGTGGCAGGGAGTCTGGGTGGTGCATGGGGGCTGGGAAGCTGTTGGGGCCCCGTTCCCTGTGCCCTCGCTGGCTCCAACAGCACTTTCATGCCTCAGTGAAAAGAGGCTGGTCACAGCTCGGTTACCACTGGCACTGTCGCCCTTGGGGCGCTGCCTCCTCCCAGCCCCTGGGAGGTTTGGCCACTGCAAACAGAAATTGCGTTGGCCCGAAGAGCCCTCCCGGGCTCGGTGCTCCAACCTGGCTGCAGCTTCACGCCCGTGTTTCGTCCCTCGCAGGAGGATCGGCGCGAGTCCAAGCTGACGCTGCGGCCGCCCAGCCTGGCTGCCCCCTACGCGCCGGTGCAGAGCTGGCAGCACCAGCCCGAGAAGCTCATCTTCGAGTCCTGCGGGTACGAGGCCAACGTAAGTGGCTTTGGGAGAAGCCTTGGGAGCTGGGCTGGTGCCTGTGGAGGCATCGCGCTTCTTCCCTCACATCCTGGGTTACCCGTGTTGCTTTGGGATTGGGAAGATTTCCAAGTGTATGGACACGTGTTAATATCTCCCCCTCTTCCAAACAGTACTTGGGCTCCATGTTGATCAAAGATCTCCGAGGGACAGAGTCTACACAGGATGCCTGTGCCAAGATGAGGGTACTTCCATAGGGATGAGGGGGATTCACTCACAGCCTGTGATGGGTGGTGTAGAGGGGGGTCCTGGTGTAGCCACAGTTTTGCAAACCCTGAATGTTCTTGTTTCCACAGAAATCCACAGAACATATGAAGAAGATCCCAACCATCATACTGTCCATCACATACAAGGGGGTGAAGTTCATTGATGCTTCTAATAAGGTGAGCTTAAAATGCCTCCAAGTCCTGTCCTACCAGCTGCAGGACTCATCCGCTCCTACAGAGCTGCCAAGGCCATGGGAGAGCACCAGGGTGGGATGGTTGCCCATGTGCCAAAGATTGGGCCAACCAGCTCCTTTTGTGGGCCGCGTTGCTGTTCATTTCTGCTATGGGAGAGGGCTGAGACTCCTCTGGCTGAGAGCCCTCGGTCCTGGCAGGACCCGTTTTCGTCCCTGCCCCATATGCACTGGCTGCAGCTCCTGGTCGCCGGGTGTCCTTGACATCCCCTGAAGGGTGATGGGTTCTTGTGGTTGCCTCCGGCAGAACGTCATCGCTGAGCACGAGATCCGCAACATCTCCTGCGCTGCTCAGGACCCCGAGGATCTCTGCACGTTTGCCTACATCACCAAGGACCTGCAGACCAGCCACCACTACTGCCACGTCTTCAGCACTGTGGACGTGGTGAGTGGGCTGGAACGTGCACAGAGGTGGAGCTCGGGTGGCTTGTCCTGCTCACACTGTTTTCCTGGCCTGGCCTGGTGTATAAATCATGGAGGTGCTTCCCAGAGACACGTAGAGGACAAAGAGCACGATAGCAGGATGGGTTCACTCCCGTTCACCAGGGTTTGGAGCTCAAACACCCCACTTCAGGGCATCCCCCAGCACGCTGCAGGAGGAGGGGCTGCCATGTGGGTTGCAGAGACCCTTGTGGGTGTGAAAGCTTGAGCCCCTCGGCTGGGAAACGCCTGTTAGGTGTGAATCTACTGTGTGCCATCAGGCACTGGTGAGAGCTGGTGATGCCAAGTTATGTTGGCACATCTGTTCCCTCTTTGTCACCCAGCTTTAGTGTGGTGTGTCATAGAAACATACATGGTCTGTTCTAGGACTCTTTCACCTATTTATGCTCTAAAATATTCCTCTCAAAGGCCTAGCTTAAAACGCTTTTCATTTTGCAGCTCTGTCGGCAGAGAATATTTGTCTGCCTTCATTAGTGCAACTTCCACTACCGAACAAAGCAGGATGAGAGTTTTTCCCTCTCGGGGAATAAGCCATGAACAAAACCCTAATACACTCTCAATTATGCACAGTGTAATAGGCCAATTTAACAGCCTTTTAATTCGCTGGCTGTGTGGCAGCGTAACTGCCTCTTATTCCGGGGCAGAAACAGCTGTGCAAAACGCTTGGCCTCTTTCTCTCTGCTGTGCAAAGCGCTGTTGAACTGCAGTGCCGAAGGGGAGGCGACGGGGGTGCAGGTGGTTCTGCATTGCCACGGGCTGGAGCTTGGCACTGCCCACGGCACCCGCTGCAGCGAGGTGCGGGGATCCCACCCAAGCCCATCTCCTGCTACAGGGCTACCTGCAGCTTAATGTGCCGCTAACGGCTCCGTTTTCTGTGGTCTCTCCAAGAACCTGACCTACGAGATCATCCTGACGCTGGGGCAGGCGTTCGAGGTCGCCTACCAGCTGGCCCTGCAAGCCCAGAGAGCGAAGCCTCCGGGGGCTGCAGTGGGAGAAACGATCGAAACGAAATCTTCCAAACCGGTGCCTAAGCCGCGAGCCGGCATGAGGAAATCCGCAGTACGTATGCGTGGGGCCACGGGCTGCAGGGCCGCTTGCTGCACGCTCAGGGCTGGGATTTGGACCCGCTCCCGCGGCGCAGGATGCTTAAACCACCTGCCCCTTGGCACTGGGGGTGCATGAGGTGCCCGTAGCTTCGGGGCTGCTGCACTGGGATCCGTGCGGCCTCCGTGTGAGCGGAGGTGGCAGCAGGACAGGGTGGGGGTCACGGGCCGGGTGCAGCGAGCGGCCTGCGGCAGGGCTTGCTGCCCAGCGCCCGCCCGCCTTTAACGTCGCCTTTGTCTGTGTTGTGCTTGCTCAGGTGCCGCTCCCTCCCGACACGCGCTGTCACTGTCACACGTGTACTACTCACCGCCCCTCCTACCTGCCACTGCAGTCTCTTAGCCCCGGAGCCAAGGTCTTTACCCTCTTGCTCTCCTCCTGCCTTGCCTGCCTCCCCACTCCGCTCCCCTGGCCCGCTGTGCGTCCCCTCCCCGCTCCACGCAGGGCTCGGCCATCCCCAGCACTCGCAGCAGCCCCGGCTAACACGAGCTCGGCTGCCTGTGGTAGAGAACCTCCCTGCAGGATCCTGATTTAGGAGGACAAGAGGAGAGAAGCTCACGTGGTCAGGAGCATAAATCCCGAGGGATCTCACCTGCCAGGAGCTGTCTCCTCTCTCCCTCTGCCTTTGCTCATGGTGTCATCTCTGTAGCGCCGAATCTTTCATGCTCGCTTGTGAAGTGAAGCAGAGCTGTCGCTCCCGGTGATTCGGAGGCCTTAGGACGTCACGGGCTGAGATCTGCACGGCTGGAAGCCTTTGAGCCTTGCAGGACTCAAACCGCTCCCCAGCGAGAGCTGCTTCGGCCCCAACGTGCCCCTTTTGGGGATGGGAGCAGCCTCTCTGCCCCGTGCCGAGTGCTTTAGTACCTGCTCTGCCGTGTCCTGGAAGTGCATGTGGTCTAACGTGGGTTTTTCCTCCTTACTCTCTAGCTGGAGCCCTCTGAAGTGGACCAAGACTCCCAGTCTCATGCCAGCGTCTCCTGGGTTGTGGACCCCAAACAGGACTCCAAGCGGACCCTCAGCACTAAGTATGAGACCACTATCTTCTAAAGCAAACAAAACCCTGTGTCCACCTAGTCTAACCGTGCCTTTGCGATCTGATCTGTCTGCTGTTCTAAACTCCCTCTTCCTCCAGCTGCTCGCACTGAGCCCCGCGTAGGCACTGCGGCCAAGGCAGCAGCACTTAGGAGACTGTAGACTTAAAACGGCTTTTTGTACCTGATCACTGCTGAACACTGTGAATTCTCCTTACTCGGAAACATGGGTAACGCTGATAGCTCCCTGTGAGGCGGGAGGTGCAGAGGGCTGCGGGAGTCAGCTCCGGAGCCGGGAAGCCGCCTGCCGTTTCCACGTCTTTCCCCTCGCTCTGGCACTGTGAATCTCTGGGGCAACGTGATGCTCCCCAGGCCTTTCTTTTTTTTTTTTTTTTTTTTTTTTTTTTTTCTCCTCCTCTTTCACCCTCTTGTCCTCGGACTGATGGAGACCTCGTGTCTCTCGGTGCACGCGCTGCCTCCGAGATGCTCTGCTCCCCGACTGAGGCACGGCCACGCGCTGCTCCGGCGGACTCGCCCCTCTGCCTGTCGCTCCGGTCGGCACTAACCACTGTGATACTGCCTGCAAATAACACGGTGCCAGGCGTCCCGGCGGGGACCCTGCCCGCAGCCTCCCTCCTGCAAGCGGAAGACCTGGCTCTGCGCTCCCATGGGCTGGGAGCCCGGAGCCTTCCCAGTGAGTGGGAGCGGGGCCCTCAGGGCAGCGGAGGCTTTTTAGCTGTCTGCATCTCAGTCCCTTGTAGCATTTGCCCCCTAGACTTTGTGTTTACACCCCCAAACTCCTCGTGAGCTGTGGGCACAGTTCTCCTTTTCCAGACTGCCAAGGGGCTAAGCTTTTAAGGGCACATATTGTTAGCGCTGGGTGAGGAAGGAGAGGGGCCTCGGGAGGGCTGGACACTGTACTGGGGACTCTGCTAGAGGCTCAGCGGGTCCACCACAGTCTGACCTTTCTGCCCCAGGGAGAAATGGATTGAAATTGGTTTGCTGCTGATGCCAAGACTTGTTTTGTACAAACTTGCACAGTGAAGGATCATGAAGGGATCTTGAAACATCAGTCGCCTTCCATCCCAGAAGGCGAGGGCTTCGCCTGGAGGTGGCCCTGTATCGGTGGCACCTCCGTCTCTGTTCTGCCCCTGTTTTCAAGCACGGGGCCGAGAGCAGAGCCGGGCCGAGCTCGCAGGCGAGCTGTGAGGCTGAGCCCGCTGCTGCGCTCGCGTTCGCAGAGCCCAGCGACACGGAGCTGGGGGAGGAGGACGAGCCCGTGGGCAACTCACTGATCTTCAGTGAGGCCGCGTGACTTGGCCGCCCTTTACCTCGGTTTCCCCATTTACAGGATGGGGACAAAACTAAAACTTAACCTACCTCACAGGAGGTGTGAGGCTTCCTTGGCATGTGGAGCTCCTCGAAGACCCTCTAGCGAGATGGGGGCACCTGATGTTTCAAGATCTTTATTTAGCTCTTCCTTGGGAAGGAGCCTGGCCTCTGCAGTCAGAGCAAACCGGCTTCAGGCCAAGAGCCAGGCTAGGAGGAAGCCAAATGGAAGGACCCAAAGGACTCTCTTAAAGCACAAAGAGCAGAGCTGTTTTGTACATATATTGCACGTGCAATGGAGCCCCTTAGCAGGCCCAAAGGTGCCTCTCGTGCTGGAGCACTATACGTTTGAGGTGCTCAGAGATGGGGCCTGGGTTTCACCTACTGGCTTAGCATCTTTCCAGGTGCCCATGTGTCCTGAGGGGCTGCCCGCCCTTCAGAGGGAGCCTGCGCTGGTGACAGCGACGCAGCAGCTTCTGCTCGCAGGCACCCACCGCGCCGCTGCCCGCGCCGCCCCTGCTCTCGGCGCCGCTGAGATCCTGCAGCTCCTGCTCAGCGGGAGCAGCGGCTTCCTCGGCACCTCTCCACAGCAGTCCCCAAAGCATGTGCCTTCCTCGGGGTGACCGTCCTCGGCGCTGGCACCGCGGGCGCTCCTGCCGCCACCGCAAAGCTCCCGCCGCCTCCCCAGCGCTCCCGGCTTCGTCTCCTCCCTGGCTCGCCTGCCCCGGCGCTTCTTGTTGTGCGACTCCTAAGTCATTCACTCCGTTATCTCCCTTTCTGTTTGCCTCTGCAAAGCTGATCTCCAGGCAGCTGCCTCCTGCCACGGAAATGTAGTAACGCGGGGCAGAGACGCCCGGAGCAGCGGCCTGCGGACACCAAGAGCGTCTCCAGCCGGCCCTGCGGTCTGCACGGCCGCTCACTGAGGGCTTCCAAAGCAGAGGGGGGACGGGATCCGGCCGGCAGCCGAGCAAAGCAGCTCTCCATTCCTCGCGAAGGAAAAACTGAGTCTTCCGAGGTTGGGAGCCGTGGGCACGTTCTCTAGTTTGAGACAAACTTCTTGCAAACCGGTTATTTTTATTCTTTTTACCTGCAAAATGATACAGAGCAAAACACATTCACAGTTAAAATGTAGCATTGGGGGGAGGGAAAATCCTTCTTTTTGGAGAAGTCACAGAGTACTGTCGGCCTGGTGAGGAGTTTGGGAGGAGGGCTTGGCAGCGGGAGCAATGTGTGCGTCTCTAACGGTACTTAAATTGCTTCGGTTCTGGGTGAACAGCAGAGAACACCGATTTCTTGGCAATAACTTCCTTCAGGGTGACAATTTTTGCAAGGGGAGGCTGCATCCTGGGAGGCTGCATCCTGGGTTTTTTTTCCAAAGCTGCTCCAAGCTTCTGTAGCCTGTGGAAATAACTTAGGGAGAACAGTCTGCAAAGGATCTTCCACCCCAGAGTGGTTATGGCCAAGTATTACTGATGGTACAAAGTTTGCTTTCTCTGCAGGGAGCTGGTGCATTGCAATACTTGACATTTCTATGGCAAGGACACAATTTTTTTCTCCCACTTCTGCACTGAATCCCTGGAGAGGACTCGGTTCTCCAGCCTCTTGTGCACCTGTCATACTTTTAAATGCAGTTATGCCCTGAAGAGGTATGTGGAGGAGAGGGCTACGTTTATTCATTTGTGATTTAGCACTTTTTTGATACTAGCTCATTATTTAAGTAGTGCAGCCGTTTGGGAAGATGAACAAATGAGGAGTCAACTCCTGGGCTTTGCAGTGAAACAGGCCCTTCCTGCGGATAAATCCAATCAGCCAAAGGATGGCTTGGCCCCAGTCAAAGTCCTCTGTCCCCAAATGCCACCATCTTCAAGGTGCTGTGTACTTATTTCTTTTGAATTTGAGTATTTAACAGTAGTTTTGGCTGATGAACTGATGTGTTTCCACAGTACTGTTTCCCTTGCGGGAGAGATGCTGTAATGGGTGGGATTTTTAGTTCCGGGGATGCAGAAATGCAGCGCAGCGCACGTGCTGCGATGCCCACAGGCCTTGCAACGGCCGCGGACGTGCGACCCGGCTGCTTCCCTGGGACGCTGGGCCCTGATAATTTCTGTTTAACTCCATTTGCTGCTGTATTTCAGGATTTCGTTTAGTCTCTCTAGCCTGTAAGACTGAGAGAGCAGTGAACCATGATCCCAGGGGCATAGATCTATAAATGATTAGAAGGGGGACGTGGTGATTTTTTTTTTTTTAATTTGATGAATTTAGGAAACCTAACATTCCTTGTTATGCATATGTTGCATTCATGCTGGTGTAAGTGTAAATATTTGATGTGTTGGCAACAAGTCTTTATGGAGAGATTGCAAATTGAACCTCTGCTTGGGAGGAGGGACGCCGTTCTAGTTTTGCTGCGTGAGCTTCTGCAGGTTGGCTTGGAGGTGACGTGGTGATGAAGACTCCAATCTTCAAGGGACTGGATGTGGTGACCCTGGTGGTCCTTTCCAGCCCTGTGTATAAATCTGATGGTTGTCTTTAGTGATCCAACAGTTCTTTAGCCAGGTATTCTCCTTCTCACTGCATAGGCAAAGCAATTATTTTGGCAGTGCATCTCACCCTTCATTTCGGTGGGTTCTTTTAAGGTACTTGCGTGCTGGTGACTGATCCTGGACCATGCCCATTCCCGACTTGCAGTAATTTGGTAACCTGTCCATTATGCAGTATTCAGGCTCTTCCTCCTTACAGGGTTTCACGGTATCTGGAGGAAAGTGCCCTAAATTTCTGGTGCTGAATATGGCTTTGCTTCAAAATGCACTTGCTTCACTACCTGCCTGTGAGAAGGTGGTACTCTCCTGGGTTTCATTCCCCTTTTCCAGAACAGATTGTGTTTTAGAAACTTCCATTTGCACGTGGCATGAGTCCAGGCTGGGAGCTCAAGACAGATAAACTAAGATGCATAGTTGCTTGTCCTTTTTAAATACAGAAGGGGATGATTTGCTTATTTTTTTCTTTTTTTTCTTTCAAATGAAAGCTGCTTTATACTTATTAATTTTGTATTTACAAAAGAAAAATGCTGTTCTTAGCTGTTCAGCTGTTTTTGAACTTGCTTTGGGCTCTTTTTTTCTTGTTAGAAAAAAAAAAAAGGATGTAATTTGTGGGATACATCCCTGTGCCCCTTCTAGGGAGAAGGACAGGGCACCCTCCGGGATGTACCTGTCCTGAGAAGATCATACCTTCCTAGGGCTGCTGTGAGACACGGACTAGATGCCAAATAGTTCCTCCAGTTCCCTGTAGAGCTGAAGTGGATTCAGTTACTTTAAGGCTCCTTGCATCCCACTTTGGCAATTTCTAGCAGCAGAATTTTCCCCGGCTTTCTCATGCTCTCATCATTTCCATGCAGGCAGGTCTTTCTTTGAGAGCAAGCACAGTGTTTGCAATGCTGTAGCACTGCAAAAGAAAAAAAAAACCCTCCCTTTTAGAGCTCACATTGGCATTATTTACTGCATTTTTCAAAAGGAAGTAAACATGCTGCTTTTTTGAAATGTAATCTAGTGTGAACATTTTTCATACCCTTGGAAGAAAAACCTGAGATTCCCCAACAGGGCAGAGAACAGTCCGGTTCAGTTTGCAATGTAGACATTTTTGCTAATTGTGATGTATGGCAGTGGGACTGATTTGTAATACAAATGTTATTTAATCTGTCTGTATTTTGATACTTGAATTTTCTTTTATTTCCTGTATATACAATTGTTAATCTGTTCAAAATTGTCTGAATTTTAAACATCTTGTGGTACCAAACATAACCAATCTGTGCAACAACATAGACTGACCTCACTACAACAAGGCGAGATTGTAAATATTCCTGGGCTTCCAGCAGTCGTTTTGTTGTTTCCATAATTGTACAACTTAGAACAGACTGAATTAATAAACAACCTTAGAGACACGCTCGCTCCGCTGTCCCTGTGACTGCAGCGTCGCTCCGGAGCCTCCTGCTCGTGCTGCTGTCGCAGACGTGGCCGTGCAGCACGCGCAGGTAAGAGGAGGGGACAGCGGCTTCCTCGTGCCTCCTTGGTTCAGTCCAGCCCCGGCTGCACTTTGCTCTGCGTCGTCCATCTGAGGAACAAGAAAACCTCGGTTATGGCAGAGCCTGGTAAGGAAAGGACCTGCTGCCCTTCAGGAGCAGGCTGGAAAACGCTGCTCTGCTGGGAGCGGTTTAATTCTTTGGCAGCAGCAGCAGCAGGACTTTGTTGTCCCCAAGTACCCGGGTGGTTAGAGGAGCTTGGGGGGAACGTTGCTTTTGCAGCAAATCCTGTTAACCCAAGATACCGAATATGACATTTTGGAGCTGTTGAAATAATCAATTAAAATGCATCCAAGTGTTGTGCTGAAGGTGTTTACTTGTAACACGACAGTCTCCAACTGCTTTGTACATGTTTTCTAGGTGAGGGTGAGGAAAACTAGCTTTCCCTCGCAGTAATTGCCTTCTTCAGAGACTGGCCCCGTGGAGGTGCTACTCACCAATAACACTTCTCTGCAGCAGGACAGCAACTAAATAATGCAACAACTGTAAATTGGGGCAGACATTATGTAGTACTTACCCTGCAGAGATTTTTGGCATGCCAGAAAATGGGACGTGTTCCTTATGTAAAATAAGGCTTAGAAAGCGAGATATTTAAATACAGGTTAAAGTTCAGATTTGTGTGTCAAGTAAAAGCTGCCTCATATAAAATATTAAATGCAGCAAGGACTGCTAGATTTATACCATATGTGCCATTTCTGATAATTTAGTTAGGCTCTTTTTTAAGCTAATGTTGAAAGATATTGAGTAATTTTAATGATCTTAAATACCATCTGGCTTTATAAAATCCAAACAGGGTTCCTGGGCTGTGACTAACAAGTTTTCAGCAAAGTAGGGTAAAGGCCCCCAGTAGAATTAACACCTTAGATTTAAAAAACAACAAAAAATAGAGCCAAAACCTGCCTAAGCAGCAACTTAATCTCCCCCCGCTTTCCTTGCCAGTGAGATGAGTCGCATCAAAGAGCAGGTTTTGTGATTATAAAAAAAAAAGCCATCGCTTTTTGCAGTTGAAAGGTTTATTCAGATACATAAGTGCCAACTGCCAATGCCAAGAGCCATTTCCTCGTAGCGCCGCCAGCCCAGCTGTGTTTACTTCCAGTTGCTTTTTACAAGCTAAAGCATGATTTGAGAAACTGCCGGAGAGTCTGTTCCACCCCTGCCCTCCTGAGCGATACGAAGCACGATGATCAGGAGTCTCTTGCTGCGTGTGGTTCTGGGAGAAGCACTTTCTTGAGGATTTCTGAGTAGTAAGGTGCAAACACCTGTCTGTTGTGGTGGACCACAGTGCCAAACCTGCGCCCGACAGCCAGCAACTCTTCTTGAATGGCTTCGAGGCCCTTTGGGAGGTCCTTGGGAGAGTTCTGTCCGTTAGGGGAAATAAAGAGGCTGAGGAATGAATGAATCCGCTGCTCTGCAGAGAGGAAGAGCATAAGAACAAGAAAATCAACCTCGGCATGGAAAGAGCGTGGTGAGACAAGGGCTTCTCGCGCTGGCACCAGCAGACGTGTGGGCGGCTGCCTTGGCATGGGCACGAGGGCTCAGGACGTACTATTTGGGAAAGAAACTTCCAGATACCCCCACTAAGTAGGTTTAACAGCATCCAGGGACCAAGCTGAAACTACGTGATGCTAGCAGAGTACTCAAGCAAAATACCACGTTTTATTGTCTCATCATTGCTACTTTTCTCGGGTAGGTGCTTGTAGCAAGGGCTGAGATTGGATTGATGGATACATGGCCTTTCTTATGTTACAATGGAGCAGTTCAGCAATATGGACTTTTCACTAATTCTGAAGAGTTTTGGTACTGTATTCAAGCACCGGGCATCCTTAAAAGCAAAATGGAATACGGAATTTCAGAGCCTAGGATTTATTTAGCCTGCTAGAGCAGCATTTTAAAATTGGAAGTGTTCAGGAAGGATCACGTAGCAGCAATACAGCAGCAGCTGAAGCAGCTGGCAGTTGAATGTGAAGTATCTGTATGAAAATGCTGACAGGGACCAGCGGCGCAGACAAGGCTCTGAGGGAATCGCAGATGCAGAGGGGGGAAGTCTGTCTAGTCCCACCTCTTCTTTTTGAAGCCACATCACCTGCTGCCCAGCCTGCCCTACATTGGCACTCACTTTGGCTATGACTTCAGCCTTATAAATGCCATCAAAATAACTAGCCTCTTCTGACATGGAAAGAATAAAGCCAACTAAAGAAGGACATGAAGTCCACACTGCTGAGAAGGACACTTAACTAAATGAAATATTGAGCAGGTAGGGCCTCACCCTGATTCTATAGCTGCTAAAAGCAAGTCTTCCATGTAGAAATAATCCTGCCAGGAGCTGCCCGTGGCACAGCAATCCACATGGAGTTAGTGTTCGCCGAACTAATAAAAGGTCAAAATAATCAGCTCTTATCCAAACCATTTGAATAAATATTTTGATGGAGCAGCACTGCAGGGCAGCTGCTTAGCTCAATACCAGGCAGTGCACTCCCTAGGGATAAATATTATTTAGAGTTCTTAGCATGGTACTTTACTAGGCCTAGTGATTAATCTCTCAGTCTAGCTTGAAGATTGCAACACTGCCTAATACCCGGCCTTGCACTTGGGCCTGTTTAGCTTTCAGCAAGGATGGGAGGATTTAAGAGACTTCCAAAGCCATTACTTTTGGGAAGCATTTGGCAGAGGAGGAGGAAAACTTGGGCGGTTTCTGAGCCAGGAGTCATTGCCCTCCTCTCCTGTGCAGACTGGGCAGAGAGGCCGGTTTTGCTCCACGCAGGCAGCGGGCGATGCCAGAAGCTGTCCTGGCTGCTCCAGAGTTACTGGACTAAAGCTAAGGCAGGGCCTGAGAGTGCAAATATGGCCCTCCTTCAAGGAAAAGCAGCCGAGCGAGGCTCGGAGACTCACCGACCACCCTCCGCACCGCGTTGTCCTGGTCCGCGATGCTGCTGATCTGGCCCTTCAGGGAGGCGCGTTTGTCTGCGGCGAGCGCGGGATACCCCAGCTGGGACAGCGTCCTGCCCACCTCCTGCAGCACTTGGTCGCCGACGTCGTGCAAGGCCTCCTCGCACCTGCACCGTGCAAGGGCACAAGGCGCTGCAGCCGCTGCGCAGCGCGGCGCAGGGGCCTCGCACGCACACAGCAAGGGGAGAGGCCTCTCCCGCCGTGTTTGAGGGCACTGTCATTGCAGCCATTAGCACAGGACGGCGTTCAGCCGTTCTGGTGCCTACTGCAAGTGAACTAAGTTTCCCTTCCCCTGCTCAAGAAGCTGCCTGGGGCTGTGAAATAGGAACCAGCACCACTAATTCCCCTTTAACCAAGAAGGGACTATTGCTAGAACACACGCTGCCTGCCTTGCCCTACTCCTGGCAGTAAACCTGGCTGCTATTTGGATGTTGGATCCTCTTCCACTCCCAGGGGAGGATTCCTGCTGCTCATCCCACAACCAACCAGTGCCTGCAGACTCACTCCTCTCCCTCTAGAAAACTGAAAATAACCCACCTGGTAGAAGACAACCCTTCCAGGAGGACCTTTGTTATCCGTTTCAGCCTAGCTACAAACCCAGGTGAACCAAACAAGGTGCTTCCACACGTGCCACTGGTCACTAGCAGCACTGCGGCTACGATGACGAGCTGGTTCACCTGCGACTGCACTTCCTGCAGGCGGGCCTGGTCCATGAAGAGCGTCTGTGAACAAGGGGAACCGCATCCGCGGGTGCAGAGGGCAGCAGCTCACCAGCCCTGCAGTGGGCTGTGAGCAGGAGCACAACGCCTCGCAACGGGCAGGATTCGTTTGGCGAGAAGTGCCAGGTTGTTTCTCCTACCTCGGGATATTCCCTGTGGGCGGGCTCCCAGCGGAGCAGGTTCATGTAGGCTCGGTCCAGCACGGCCGCGGGGCTGGGCTCGGCGCTGCCGCCCGCTCCCCGCGGGGCCGCGGCCACCTCTGCTGCCACCCTGCGCAGCCACTCCGCTGTGTGCTCCAGGCTGCCTGCAACACAACAGGATGCTCCGAGGTGAGACCGGGCAGGTGAGAAGTAGCCGTGCCCTCCTACGGGCAATTGTGTCCTGGAGGCTACGGCACTGCGTGGCTCCTGGAGCGGTGGGGAGTCGCTTACAATATCACCAGAGTACAAAATAAATGTGTAGCTGCCAAAGCACAGCGTTGGGCTAGTGCAGTCAGCCTCCGGAGAGCTGTATATCGAGTAAAGCATTTCAGTCTCCAACAGGCACCTTTACCGAAGTCCTGGGAGGGATAAAGGCAGCCAGAGAGAAATATTCTAGAGCCTAGTGAGGGAGAGAGGTCTACATCAAATGCAAACTTTCCTCTTTAAACATGGCTGCTAATAACATTTTGCTCATTCCTCTGAGGATCTCAAAACACTTTAAACTTACAAGATCTTACAGCTCCCTGTGGGATGGCTATTAGCTCTGCCTTATGCAGGGAGAAACTGAAGCACAATAAATAATTTCTTTTCTGCAAGGTATGTCTGTGAAGAGGCAGAGAAAATGACTCAGGAGCCCTCTATTTTTCTGAGGTAATTTTCTCATCTATTACTACAAATAAGCATGGGTGAAAACATCAGCTCTGAAATATTTGAGTCCCCTTCCAGTGTATTTAGCAGCTCCTGTAAGAATGCAAAGTGTTGAACCAGCAACTTCTCTCACTTTCCTGCACACTTACTAGGCAGCTTATCCAAGAGCTCCTGGAATTTCTTTCGTTCATACTGGACCGAGTGCTCCTGCAAGTGGGGCCGGAGGCTTCGGATGGTAAAATTCAACATATCCATTTTCATGAGGTCCAACACTCGGAAAATTTCCCTGGGATGAAACACAGTGAACTGAAATTTTTATCTAGTTTTAAGTGCCATGACTAGGGTCATTTGAAAATGTAGAGAAAGGGGAATTCAGAGAGGAGAAGCTGGATTTTATTCTGTTTTCTGACAAAATGTTGTTAGGACTAGTTGAGCGTGTGGTCTCTAAAAATTACTAGAAAACCATCTTCATAAAAGGGCCCTGGGCAGTGATGCCAGGGCAGAATTTTCTCCAGGCCCAAGGCAGTGCTGGTTTCCACAGGGCCAGGGCTGGCCCTCGCCCACCTGAGGAGCTGCACCGGATCCGAGAGGGCGCGCAGCGCCCGCACGTCGTCGTCGCGCAGAGGCGCGCACAGCGCGGCCATGGTGCCGAGGACGCGCGCCGAGAGGCGCCCCACGTCCAGCGCCCCGTGCGCCGCCTCCTGCCGGATCAGCTCCATGTCCAGCGCGGCTTCAATCTCGCTGCGCAGCCGGTTGTGCCGGGGCAACAGCAGCGACAGCAGAGCCTGCCCGGAGAGAAGCAGCTCGTGTTGTTCAAGGGACTCCGCGCTTTCCCAGAGCGGCTCAATGGGAATCAAGCCTGTTGCTCTGCTGAGCATAAGGTAACTACCACACACACAAACTCGGGGCGCATGAGGGCTTTAAGTGGGTGTCTCAGTGACTCACATCAGGATGCCTGGCTCCTGTTTCAGGAATTGCAAAATCTCTTTTACAGGCAAGGAGGGAACTGTCTGCAGTCTAAAGGGCAAGTGTGGACTGAAAAAGCTAGCCCCCTGCAGCTCCATGCTTTGCTGGGGACATGGGTGTATTTTGGTGCCAAGCAGTTTTCTTCACTGCATTGCATGCTTGTTTATTAGAGACAGCTCCTCATATACCAAAAGGTGGTGTCCTATACAGACAAAGTGTATTTTTTGTTTGGCAGACGCTATGTCTGGAAGGGTTACCATAAATGACAGTTTAAACAGTCTTTCCACTGTTTTGGAGAATATGTGTTTGAAAGACCTAGGGACAGGGAATGAGTTTTCTCCTTGGACAGGTTCTAGAAGGTGCAGTTTTGTAACTTGTATCTCCCTATAAAACCTATTTTCTCATCCCTCTTACCCATGTTCATGAGGGAATACCTGGATGCAAGAGGTGAAGGGATAACTGGCAGTCAGGCTGGGTTCAGACCTCACCTCCTTTATCTCCTGCAGCAGCTGGATGGCCTGTGTGTAGTCTGGGGGACTAGCAGAGAGCTGCTCCTTCAGCCTGTCCCAGAAGGCTCTGTGCAGTGTCTCCTTCACTCTGTTTTCCAGGCTAAAAAGACAGTATTTATTCAAGCAAGCTCCTATTTTCTTCTCCCTTGAGCAGTGAGGGCCAAACCCCGCTCCCTTCCCCGCTCCCGGGCGCTTTCCGCGCGGCGACGCAGGAAGGCCGGCCCGGCCCGCGGGTACCTGTTCGGGGCGCGGGTGCCGGCTGGCAGCTGGAAGTCCCGGTTGAGCACGATCTCGTGGGCGATGCTCAGCTTGGAAATCTCGTGAGCTGCTTCCTGGAGGTCGCTCACGGAGAGCATCTGCGGAGGGCTGGCTGCACGAAAACACGAGAGAAATGAGCGAGCAACCAAACAGGGAAACACAGTCTGTGAAAGCAACGCTGGACGCAGCCTAGCCTAGCCTTAGGCTTAGCTTAGCCTTAGTCGGAAAGCTAAACGTTCCCCTTAAAGGGAGTGGGAGGATTTTGGGTACTGAAAGGTGCTCAGTAAGCGAGGGACGGCTTAAAAGCAGAGCAAAATGAGGGAAAACAAGGTCTATCCTAGTGTCTACACATCGCAGCGGGGCCGTCGGCCCGGGCGGCGGGCGGCGGGGCTCCCTCCCGCGGGCCCCCGCGAGCCCGGGGCAGCAGTGACCCCTAGCGCCGGTACCGGGC